>JANBPA010000136.1:0-30705 GCA_027575275.1 Coemansia sp. RSA 2711
CCGGCGTGCGCCGCCGCGCGTCCACATCCGTGACCGGCGTGCGCCGCCGCGCGTCCGGCTCCGCGGCCGGCGTGCGCAGGCGCCGCCCCGGCGTCGCCGCGTGCGCGTGCTGCCCGGCCGGCTGCAGCAGCCGCCACACCGCCTCGCCCACGTTGTACGCCAGCAGCGCCACCGCCGCCCACTCCACCAGCGCCCACACCGCCGCCGGAATCCCCGCCGCCGCCCCCGCGCCCTTGACCTGCCGGTACACGCCCGTCTGCGCCGCCCACGCCACCACCACCAGGCTGGCCACGTTCCACCGCAGCCGCTCCGTGCTCTGCCGCGCGCTGGGATTGGTCCAGTGCCCGCGCGGCGTTGCTGCCTGCGGCGTTGCTGCCTGCGCCGTCGCTGCCTGCGGCGTCGCTGCCTGCGGCGTCGCTGCCTGCGCCGCCTGTGCGCGCACCGGCGTGCGGAACGGCGACCCCAGCCCCGGCGTGCTCTCGCCGCCCGTCCGGCGAATCGGCGTCTGCAGGCTGTTCATTAGCAACCGCGAATTGTCCCCCTTGTTATGCAGAGAACCACGAAACAAATAAAGAGAGAAAAAAGAAGGCTGATGCGCGTTTATGCCGCAGAAAGAAAAAAAAAGCAAATATTGAAGTGATCTGGGCCTTGGGAGACTAGGACCGGCTGGTTGCTGATTACCTCCCCCCGGCCTTGATCCAGTGCTCCCCCCTAACTAAACGCGGCAGAGCCAACGTAGAGCCCAACTCATCCCCCCCCCCGTCGCACCAGGAGTGCCAGCAGCATCCTTCATTGGACTGGGGCCTTGCTGTGGCTCCATACGATCGAATTTACAAATTAAAGCTCAGCTCTTCTCGACTCCGCCCGGCCGGCTGCTGGCCGCGCCCTCACCGCCAACGTCTGCATCAATGTCAATGTCAATGTCGTCGTCGTCATTATCACCAGCCTCAACCTCGCCGTCATTATCGCCAGCCTCAGCCTCGTCGTCATTATCGCCACCCTCAACCTCGTCGTCATTATCGCCGCCGCTGGCAGCCTCAGCATCGTCATTATCGCCACCCTCAACCTCGCCCTCCTGCGAGTAGTGCGCCAGCAGCCGCTGCTTGTCGTCCAGCTCCTGCTGCAGCCGCCGGATAATGTCCTCGAACCGCTTGCGGATGATCGGGTTGGGCGCCGAGTCCAGGTCCGCGCGCTTCCGGGCTACCGTCAGCTCCAGCTCGGCGATCTCCTCGCCCAGCAGCCGCACCTGCATCGCGCGCTCGCTGTTCGGCTCGTCCTCGTCGTCGCTCTCCTCGTCGTCCTCGTCGTCCTCGTCCTCGTCGCCCAGGCCCTCCAGGCCCTGCTCCAGCTCCGCCGCCAGCGTCTCGTCAAACTCCAGGTCCTCGGCCACGCTGCTCGCCGCGTCCTCGTCGCCCGCCATCGGCGTCGCCAGGTCGTGCAGCGCCACCGGCGACACCACGTCGATGCTGGGCGTCGCCCCGCGCCCCTCGTCGCCCTGCTCGTCGTACACGTCGAGCTTGACCCCCGCCGCCTGCGCGTCCGCCTCCAGCAGCCGCAGCACCTCCTGCTCGATCGCGTCGATCTTGCCCTGCGGCATGCGCGGCCGGAACCGCCGCCGCCGCACGTCGGCCAGCGGCGCCGCCAGCCCGTCCGCCCACACCACGTCCAGCCCGCGCGCCAGCACCTGCGCGTCCGCCGAGCCCACCGCCCGCTCCACCACCAGCATCTGGCACACGTCCGCCGTCTTCAGCAGCTGCTTCTTGTCCACCGTGCGATACGCCTCGCTGATCGTCGGCAGATCCACCAGCCGCGCCAAGTACTGCTGCCCCGCAAACCCCACCACCGCGTTGCGCGCGTCGCGGAACCGGATCGTGAGCTGCTCGTGGATCTGCCGCTCGCCCACCAGCTTGCCAAACTGCCCCGCCATCTCCGGCAGCACGCGGAGCACAAACTGCTCCTCCAGCTGCGCCTCCGTCTCCTCCGGCTCCGGCCGCGCGTCGGCCCCGCGCCTGGCCCCGCTGAGCTTCAGCGTCAGCCGGCTGCGCTGCTTGTCGCCCAGCGGCGGCCGCCCGCGCGGCCGGGGCCCGTGGTGGAACCCGTCCGGGTACGGCACCTGCATTGTGTGGGGCTGGCTAGAAAAAAGTGTTAAAGAAACTCCCCCCCTGTGCAAATTGGAAGAAAGTTTGAGCAGGCCGAAGAAAAATAAAATGCCCATGCAATGAAATTAAAGTATCCCATATCTCAGGTGTCTCGCGCCTCAGCAGCTCTTATGGGAAGCCGCCACACAATGCAGGAAACAGCCTTAACCTGTAGCAAACCCCTTGAAAACTCATCCCACTTGTACACCATGGCCAAGAACGCGTACGGGCAGGACACGGCCGGCGACAGCTTCCGCAAGCAATGGGACGCCGCCGCCTACGCGCAAAAGGCGCACGACCGCGAGCAGCAGCAGCAGCTCGACGAAGCCAACGAAGAGCGCCGCCACAAGGGCCTCAAACCCCGCACCGCCGCCCCAAAGCCAGCGCCGCCGCGCGACCTCCTCGAGGCCCGCAAGACCTCCGTCAACCTCGACAAAATGGTCGGCACCTCGCAGATCGTCCAGGCCTCCGCCGCCGCCGCCGGCCAGCCCGGCTTCTACTGCAAGGACTGCGACGTCACCGTCAAAGACAGCCTGAGCTTCCTCGACCACATCAACGGCAAAAAGCACCAGCGCCTGCTCAACCGCAAAATGCAAGTGCCCACAGAAACCCTTGACGACGTGCTCAAAAAGCTCAACCAAATGCGCGCCGATTTGCGCAGGCGCGAGCGCCAGTCCGGCACAGAGTACGACTTTTACGCGCAGGTCCGCAAGCAGCAGCAACTGGACATAGAAGCTAGGATCAGGCGCAAGGATGCAAAGAAGAAGAGCAAGCTAAAGCGCGCAGACGCAAAGAACGCCCTGGACCGCGCGTCCGGCGTGCCCGACGAAATGGCCGCCATGATGGGCTTCAGCTCCTTTGGGTCGTCCAAACAGTGACTCCGCGTTGTACAATAGCAGTTAAAGTTTATTTAAAAAGCCCCTTCCTAGATGTATGTGACCTGTGTGCCCATCTTGATCGTGCTCCACAGCTTCCGGTACACTGCCGTGAAGAGCTGCGGCAGACGGATCCGCTGCGTCACCAGCCGGAGCACCGCCATCGCCACTGCAAGCGTAAACAGCGTCATCCCCCACCGCGACACCAGCCGCCGCACCACCTGCCACGCAATGCCCAGCGTGCTCCGCGGCCGCCGCGCCAGCGCCCCCGACTTGACCCCGCCCCGCCGTGCCCCGTGCTTGCCCACCCGTACGCTCCGCGCGCTTAGCGCTGCCGCGACTGCCGGCTGCGCATCTACAGCCAACTCGCCCTTTGCCACATCCGCGCTCTTCGCCACGTGAGCTACCGGCTTTGTTGTTGTCAATAGCGGCTGCTCAACCGCTTTGGGCTTGCGGCTCTTCTTCGCCGCCGGGCGACTGCGCCTCTTTGGCGCCGGCGGGTTGCGCAGCGCGTCCAGCCGCTTTGTAAACTCGTCCTTGGCCGGCTCCGAAACCACCGTGCTCACGCTGAGAAACTCGTACGCGCTGCTCAGGTCGCCTAGCTGCGGCAGAATGTGCAGCGTGTACAGCTCGCACACTCGCAGATACGATGCCTGCGCCATGCTCCGCTGCTGCTGCCGCATCGCCCCCCGGCTCTGCAGCAGATACACCGTGTCCTCCGACAGCGTCGCCAGCCACGCCTCGACAACGTCGCGCGCCGTCCGCGCATCCCGCAGCTTCAGACACAGCAGCACCAGCGGCACCAGCACCTCGCTGTCCACGTTGCCCGCAAACCCGCCGAACGCCGCCATTATCGCGTCCCACACCGATCGTACCGTCGCCGGAAACCCCGCAAGCTCCACGCCCCCCTTTGTCCGCAGCCGCCCGTCCTCCTCGGCCACCTCGGCCAGGCTGCTCAGCACGCATATGTACAGTATCCACAGCCGACAGCACAGCTGCCGCGCCTGCTGCTCGCCGTACTCGCCCGTCAGCCGCTCCAGATTGCAGTAGGCCACCGCCGTGGTGCAGTGCTGCCACGCCGCGCCGCCCTGCCCCAGAATCAGCGCCCGTGACGCCTTCTGGTGCTGCGCCTTTAGGTGCGTTGCCAGCGTCTTGCCGCTCAGCGCTGCATCCTTGTATGTGAGGGCATCCGTGTGCGGGCCAGGGGCAATATGTGGATAAACCGAAGCCAGCGTCGCGGGCATGGTCTTTTCGTCGACAATTGCTATACAGTGGTTTAAATTCGAATTGAGTGCAAAAGAGAGTAGAAATTTGAGGCTGAAAAAAAGAGAGCACTTTCAGCTGCCAGGCGCAGATTCTGGGCCCATTGGCTGGCCATGTGACTCCTGGGAATCGGCAATAAAAAAAAGCCTCCGCAACGGCGCGGAGAATTGTCCGTCTCCCGAGGATCGAAAAGCAAAAGGAGCAATGACGTTCGTCAGAGGCGTTTATGTCTATTGAAAAAGCGGAGTTACGTCCACCGGATGCTCAGAGTAAAAATACAGCACAAATGATGCATCAATGTCGTGGTCCCAGGTCGACGCTACGACCAGGTACTCGGCCGGCCCCGCGCGCCCAATCGTCGCCAGGCGCGTGGCCACGCCCTGCGGCGAATTCGTGTAGCTCCCCGACGACGCGCACGCGCTGCCCAGCACCGCGTCGTCAAATGCAAACACCGACACGTTGATCAGCGGCAGGCTCTCGGCCTGCGGCGTCTGCAGCCGCGCCAGCACCGGGGTCTCGCGGTCCGTGCGCACCAGAAACCGCGGGTTGCGCGCATAGCACTGGTCCACCGGCCCGCCCGCGCAGTCCGTGTTGGGCACCCACCGCCCGTGCAGCTCGCGCAGCCGCATGCCCGCGCCCTCACGCGGAATCGCCGTCAGCCGAAAGGGCCCGTCGAGCTCTAGCCGCAGCTTGAACCGCGAAAACATAAACGGCTCGAACGTCGAGGCCACCAGCGTGTAGCTGCTGCCGGGCTCCAGGCTGTCCAGCTCGCATGCGCAAAACTGCGTGCGGTACTTGCCCGAGCTGCCCACCGTGTTGATCTCAAGCACCCGGGTGACCAGGAACCCGCCGCGGAACACGCGCAGGTTGACCGGGTGCTTCTGCGCCGCCTCCAGCGCCACCACGCCGCGGCTGCACGTGCCGCCAAGCATGGTGAGCTGGTACTGCGGGTTGTCCAGGTACCGCGGCGACGCCGTGTTGCCGCCGGCCGACGCGCTGCCCCACTGGCCCTGCACCTCCTCGCAGAACCCCGGCGATGGCGCCTCGACCAGCTGTAGCGACGCCTTGGATAGGGCGCGCAGCGTAAAGTGCAGCGCGCTGGTCTTCTCCCGCTGCGCAACCACCAATGTGTAGTGCTCGCCAGCCGTCGCCTCAAGCTGCACCAGCACATGCTGCGTGTTCACGTACTCGCCAATATGCACGGCCGCCCGCGGCTCGTACACCCGCCGCCCGCCCCTGCCATCGTACACATGCAGCGCAATGTAGTCGCGGTTCTCCTCAGTCTTGGTCACATGCTTGCTCAGCAGTATCCACACTTCCGGCTTGTCGTCCGCATCGCCGTCAACCACGAGCGTGTACTGCGGATTGGCGCTAAAGTCGTACAGCACCTTTTGCGGGCCCCTGTCCACAGGCCAGCCAAAGTGAACGCTGGCGCGATGCGTAAAGATGTTGGGGTTCCAGTTCAGGTGGATCGCGTCAAAGCGATGACACACCGACTCAAAGTCGATCCAGAAGATGCCCTGGTCGTTGTTCTCGGCTTCAGTCGGATCGTAGCCCAGCTGCCGTCTCAGCTCGGGCGTCCACCTCGTCTGGTCGGCGTGGCTGAATTTGCCCGTCCACCGCAGCGAACTCCACGGGTTCTTAACCATCAGCAGCCGGTGCCCGCACACCTGACGCACGTCCAGCACCGCATACGCATGCGACGGCACCAGACCCAGCGCGCCCGCCAGATCGCTGCTCATCTCGCCCGTCGCAATCGTCAGCAACACGTCGCCGCGCTGCAGCCCGTCATGCATGCGTGCCCACGTCCGCCCCGCGTCGAACGCCTGGTCCTGCACGAATATATGCTCAGGGATCCATCCTGTCAGCACGTGCAGGTCCGTGCTCGCGTTAGAGCCCGGGAAATCGTACCCGCCCATCACCTTTAAAAAAGCCTTCTCCATCAGGCACTGGCCAATGTCGCTCATAATCGAGTATGTGCACAGCAGCTTGCCGTTCTCGGCCACCGGCAGCAGATCGTCGATGATCACGCGTCGCCACAGCCCGTTGACAAACAGCTTGACCATGTACTTGCCGGCCGGGTTGAACGCCGGTGCGCCCGAGCGACTCTGCGGATACATGTGCTGCGTGATCAGCTGCTTCCCAAATCGCCGCTCGTACTCGACACTGACGCACAGCGCGGCCACAAACGAGCAGTCAGTCACGGTCTCCTGCACAATATGGCCGCAGCCTTGCTGTCCAAAGATCTGCGGACAGCCGTAGAGATGGCTGGCCCGCCGCCACTGCCACAGCTTGCGCTGCTGCTTGGGCGATAGCGTCAGCAGCCCGTCCTTGTCGGTAAAATAGTCCTGCGCCGTAAACTTCTCGCTGCTGTCGTTTTCCAGCCATGGCAAAAACGTCAGCCCGTTGATATGTGACGTAGTCCGGACCACTTCGGTTTCTTCGGCCGTCAGTCGCTCCGCTGCCGAACCGTTGGCGCCAGGGTCCGGCGGGCTGTTGTTATAGTTGGATGCACTGTCGTGGAGCGAGTGCACGTTGCTCATGCTGCTGACGCTGCTGCTATTGCTGCTGACACTTCCAAGCCCACGCGCATGGCCCGGAAAGTGCGCACTGCTCCTTCGCGATCCGGGCGTGCCCAGCAGCCCTGTGTCGTGGCTGTCGGTGCTCAAATCTCTGGCCGATTGCAGCGATAGCCCCGACATCTGGCTTTGCAGTGCCGATTGCGGCTCGTACTCCGACACCGTCAGGGTTGGCGACTGGCTGTACGTGGAATCCGAAGACGGCACGGATCTAACCGGCACTGCGACTGCAGCCATCTGCTTTGCGTGCTCAGCCTCTTTCAAGCATGTGCTGGCAAACTTGTGCAGCTCACGACGCCAGTATTTGGCCGCTGCTGTGCTTCCGGGCGCTGACTTCTCCTGCCGCAAGATCCGCTGGTAGCAGCCAATGCCGCTGATGTAGAGATTCAGCGCGGCGTCGGTGTTGCCGCTCGCATGCTGCTGGTGCGCGGCTTCCAACGCCGTATGGGCCCTGTCCAGGTCGCTGTAGTACGCCGGGTTGTTGGACAGTTGCCGCAGTAACCGGCTTGCCCGCTCTGAATACTCGCAAAACTTTGTTTCTATCGCCGATCGCTGCTGCGCGGTGGCTTCTCCTTGTAGTTCGGCAATTGACTACACGCACGCCCTGGCCAATTTGTGAGTCGAGTTGCTGTCACAACATGGTTGGTCTGCAGTGCTTGTCGGCGCAATACGTACCTTCAGGGCAGTGTTATAGTGGCCCAGCGCTTCGGAATATCTGTGCTGCGCGTCGGCGGCCACGGCCAGACGAATCAGCTCGGTGGTTTTTGCATAGAGCGATGCAATGGCATCTGCCATTCTAAGTCTCGATAACAAGGCAGCACCAATGGGCTTTACACAATAGAATGCAAAAACAAAATGCAAGGGTACAAAAATAGATACAAAGAAGAAAAGGCTAGTTTTGAGTTTCTGGATTTCTGGCACACCAGTTGTCTACCGCTGATGACGTGCTACTCATAGCAATTGGATGATCAAAGGAAGCAGCTCTGCATTTATTGTTAGCTCCACAACGCGTCAAAAAATACTAGGCGTGGAGTTGCGGCGAAAACCTTCGGGACGTGGCGACAGTGCCAGGGATCCGATGCTGTTACGGCGCTGGCTGGCTGCGAGCTCGGGCGATGTGCCTTCCAGCAGGTGGCCGCGGCTGTCGTGCGATGAGCCAAACAGACCTGGCGAGTCGAATTCCTCGACCTCTTCGTCGTCAAGGTCGCCAAAGTCGTCGTTGTCAATTGACAGCGCCGTGTGCTTTGCCGAATCGCCGTCAACGCTATTCTCGTACGAAGGCGGATGGGCGTGATCCGCGTGCGGAGTGGCAGCCAGCAGCACCGTGTCATGCACGTTCTGGTACATTGGCGGCGGAGGCCGCGACCCCTCAGTCGACGCCAGACCCCAGTGCCGCATGTTCCCATGCGACAGCACGAAGGCACGCGCGCCGACATTGACATTGAGGCTGCAGGGGCCGTCAGCCGACACCACCGGGTACATGCGCTTGTGGGCCCACGGCGTCCGGATGTGGCAGACAATAGCGCCGTTGATGGCAAAGAACATCTTTCCCGAATACGGGCGCCAGCCGACGCCAATTGTGTCGCTGGTGGACGCGGCGCCCAGCGCCTTGCGACAGGCGTGTAGCGGATGCGCGTAGTAGGCAGTTCCGTCCGCCGTGTGGTAGCCCACCGAGTTGCTAGCCCAGCCAGCCATGCGCAGCGGCGGATACCCGCGCATCGCCACGCCTACCGCGACATTGGTGCCCTCGGGCAGACTGTCCAGGCGCACTTCATAGTAGTACACGCGCTGCTCGTTTGGAAACTGCAGATTGGCCACCAGTGATTGTTCGCCGCCTGTGAACTCGATTTCGGTGCAATTGCGCACGACAACGCCGGCGTTCTCGTCGCTGGGCACAAACTCCCAGGCGTTGGCACCGTTTTCGACCACGTATTCGAGGTCGTGGTTGCTCAGCCGGCCCTCGCTCTCGTCCATTGGATGCGCCTCGACATACTGCCGCGCATAGACATAGTGGTTCCACGCGCGGCTGCCCTTGAGCTTGTCCATGACCTGGTCCAGCGACAGCAGCTCGATATCCTCGCGGCTCTTGTCGTTGGCCTCATCCTCGGCGTAATTGCGGCGGCGCCGGTGCCGCCTCCGGTCACGGCGAGTGCTGGTGCCGATACACTTGAACTTGCGCAGCGATGGCCATCCCCGAGTCGCATGGACGGTCAGCAAGATGCCAACGGCCGTGATGACAATACAGATACAGATTGCCGCCACGACGGCAATCGCAGCGGTGTTCATGGTACGTTAATATATGAGAGATGCTGAATAGAAAAGAGAGCTATTGTTCACAAGAGCTAAAGGAGCATGAACACGGCTGAAGGCAGTTTGAGGCGAGCATGCGGAAAAAAAAGTCGCAATAGACTTTCTTTGCGCATTGACTGGATGCCTGCAGCCCGTTCCAGAGTGAGATGCTGTGTAACGCCCGGACCACCTGGGCTCTCTTCCCGCCCTCCGCCTCCGGTGTTCTCAAAAATATACGGCCAATTGGCTGCGCCGGCTGAATTGCCGGTCAATCGCCAGATCAATGATCAGTTGGTAATCAAGCGGGCGACAAATGTTCCCACGACCGCCCGCAAAAGCAGACAAAAGCCTGGGAAAGTTTGTTGCGGTTTATATCCGTCAAACGTGGTCGCGAATGTCTTCTCTTTTCTCCGCATTGCCCGTTCTCTGCGTGTTAAATTGTACCGATAAATTTTTGCGCTTTTTATTTGTTACCTGTATGTCGATTCTTGGTAGACTGCCTGCGCTGCGCCGCGCAAGCGGCAACCTAAAGTGTCGGCAACTGTACCAGCCCAGATTGGCGCTATCAACTTCGAGTCAGCTATCACGTAAAAAGGTGATGTTCCCTGGTGCGCTCAACTCCGAGTACACGCACGAGCTCAAGTTTGCATCGAATGTGCAGTCGATTCCCACCTACCAGGTGATGGACACGGACGGCAAGGTGCTGGACACCGCCAACGAGCCACAAGTGACCAAGGAGGAAGCCCGCGGCATTTACAAGAACATGCTTACACTCAACGCAATGGACCAGGTGCTATACGAGGCACAGCGGCAGGGACGGATCAGCTTCTACATGACCAGCTTTGGCGAAGAGGCGCTCATTGGAAGTGCGGCGGCGCTGAATCCCAAAGACATGGTGTTTGGACAGTACCGCGAGGCCGGTGTGCTGCTGCAGCGTGGATTCACGCTGACGCAGTTTATGAACCAGTGCTATTCGAATGAAATGGATCTGGGCAAGGGACGGCAGATGCCAATCCACTATGGAACCCGCGACCTCCATTTCCAGACCATCTCGTCGCCGCTGGCCACGCAGATTCCACAGGCGGCGGGCGCGGCCTATGCAATGCGCCGAGAGGGCAACAATCTGTGCGCGATATGCTATTTTGGCGAAGGCGCGGCCAGCGAGGGCGACTTCCACGCCGGGCTCAACATGGCGGCGACCCTGGGATGCCCGGTTATTTTTTACTGCCGCAACAACGGCTATGCGATCTCAACACCGTCGATCGAGCAGTACCGCGGCGACGGAATTGCCAGCCGCGGAATCGGGTATGGCATTGACACGATCAGAGTTGACGGCAACGATATCTGGGCAATATACGCGGCAACCAGGGCAGCGCGCGCAATTGCCGTCGAGCAAAACAAGCCGGTGCTGATTGAGGCGATGACGTATCGCGTTAGTCACCACAGCACTTCGGACGATTCGTCGGCGTACCGCTCCAAGAAGGAGGTCGAGGACTGGAGCAAGCGCGACAACCCGATTGCGCGCATGCGGGCGTGGCTGGAAAACAAGGGCTGGTGGGCGAAGGGCGAAGACACTGAGATCTCAAAGTCGGCCAAGGCCGAGGTGCTGGCCGCGTTTGCTGCGGCTGAGAAGTTAAAGAAGCCGGCGATCCGCCACTTGTTCGAGGACGTGTACGACGAGATTCCGCCGTCGCTACACAGGGAAAAGGCCGAGATCGAAGCGCTCGTAAAGAAGTATCCCGACTACTACCAGGTGAACGACTTTGCCAGAGAATAAATACCTCACGCTTAATCTATTTATCGGTCTCGTAAGCGAGCAAGCAGAGCTAATAGGTGCCTTAGGTCGTTGGCGATGGCGTCAGGGTGTCGCGCGAAAAGTCCACGTTGAGGCCGTCGAATATGGTGCTTGGCGGCTTGCCCTCGTAGCAGATCTCGTAGATGTTGGTGAACAGCGGAAAGTGGTCGGTGATGCCGCTGCTGTCAATGTACGAGTACACTTCGCCGGCCGTCAAGTAACCTTGCAGCTTTTGGCCGTTGAGCAGCTCTTGCTCAAGCTGCGACATGGGTTTGCCGGTCTTGACAAACTCCTCGGCCAGGCGACGGTTGCGGCCGCCATAGCATGTGGTGATGACATCGGCCATGCCGCAGCTCTCCATAAACGTCGAGTCCTGAATGCGTGCGCCCGAGATGTGCATGGCCAACCGACGCATCTCCAAGAACCCGATGCGGATGATCGCAGCCTTGGTGTTGTTTCCCAGGCCCAGTCCATCGATAAAGCCAGCGCCCACGGCGACTACGTTTTTCAGCGCGCCGCAAAACTCGACGCCAATCACGTCGCCAACACAGTTGACTTGGAAGTAGGGCGTGTTGAACAGCGACCGCCACACAATAGCCTCGTCGGGCTCACTGCAGCCGATAGTGGTTTCACAGTATTTCTCTTCGGCGATTTCGTTGGCGATGTTGGCGCCGCTTAGCGAGGCTACTGGGATAGCCAGCGTGCGGTGGATAATCTGCGTCATTGTAGTCATGCCCTGGCTGCTGATAGCCATGCCCTTGATCAACGATATGGCCCGTGCGCTGGGCAGCAGGTGCCCGTGGATCGTGTCGAGCAGATGCTGAATGAACTGGTGCGGAATCACCACCACGATATGCGTGGCGTCCTTGGCCGCCTCGATTGCATCGGGAACAGCGACCACGTTGTCAGGCAGCTTATGTCCAGGCAGATACTTTACGTTCTCGTGCTGCGTGTTGATGATCTCTGTCAGCTTCTTGCCGCCGACCAGTTCCTCGTACACCCAGATCTTGACCGTGTCGTCAAAGTTGGGCAGCTTGCGCACGTTGCCGCCGATGATCCGGGCGGCCGTCGAGCCCCTACAGCGTGAGCAAAGCCCGCGTGTGCCAAATAGTTCGGAGTTTTCTATTAGCGACCGACGCACACGTGTGCGGAGCTTTGCGTTATCGGCGCCGGTTCACAACAATAACAAACCAGCGTTTGCATTCGAGTGCCAATTGCGAGCAGGCTGCAAAAAAAGGCGCAGACACGTACCAGTTGCCTGAGCCGAGAATACAGACTTTGTTTAGCGGCGCCATGCTTGCAGAAAAATAGGAGCGAAAAGAAGTGGAGAGAGCTGAATACGGGCTGAGACGCGCAAGTCTATTCATATCAGCGGATCGAAGTGGACGGGAAAAGGACTAGATGGAAAGGAAGGCGCGCATAAGCGAGCCCTGCTTGGCAAGTCGAACGCCTCCATGCAAATTTGAGGGGGGCCTATCAATAGGAGAGCGATTCGGTGGGCAGCTCGGTAGCTACGCTGACGCCCAGCGTCGCCGACACGGTTTTGAATTTTAGCTGGATGGCCTTGAGCCGCTCGCCAAAGTGCGCGTTCTCGTCGTTGACCGTCGGCACGTCGTTGACGGCGTCTACAATTGCCTGCAGCTTCTTTTGGGCGCGCGCTGGAACCAGGTCGGGATGGGCGGCCGCGGCACGCAGCCATTCCTGCGCCCAGCCTCGGTAAAATCCCAGGTCCTTGCCAATGTCGTAGCCGTGCTCGAGGCCCAGTTCGCGGCCCTCTTCGGCACCAATAGCTTCGCCGGCAGCCAGTCCCTCGGCGTATCCGGCACGCTCGTATCTATAAAACGGACGGTGTTCCTATTAGAGCCGGTTTACGGTGTGGCTGGAATGTCGCGCAGAAGACAATCGGCACGAGCTTAGCGTCCCGGCGACGACAACAACAAGCAGCCATACTCTTCCTCGGCGTTGATAGCGCGCTCAAACAAGTCGTCCATCTGGCTGTAGAGCAAAACAGTCTAACACGGAATACCAAACGCAGCTGTGACTACAAAGGACGGACGATGCATACCCGGAAATACGGCGGCCAGAAATTGGGCCAGTTATTGGACTGCGTCACCCACCAAGGCTAGAAAGGCCTATAAAGCCGCTTGGCAAAAGTGCGTGATCTGGCCCTCTTTTGCCTTACGCGTGGTTGCTCCTCTTTCTTTTTTTCCGCTCCAAGTTCGGTGCTTTATTTTGCTGCTTTAGCTTTATCGTTCTCAATTTGCACCTTTGGCCCGCAATTTTGCTGCGACGTGTACAACCGACACGCACCTGGGCTTTCATTTGGCGTCCAAACTAGAAACGCGCCCAAAAAAATGGCCCGTAACTGGCCGGGCACGCTGGCCGGGGCATACTTGCTGGGCATGCGGGCAGTCAGCGCACTGCCGCACATGGAGAGCATGCGCATAAATGGATGGAAGCTGGAGCGGCCAGCTACGAATCAAGAGGACGACGACGACGCGCTGGTGATTATGATGATTCTGTTTCTGGCGATATTCGGGACGATGGCGGGCATCGGTGTGGTGTTCCTGGTGCTCTATGCAGTGGGCCAGCTGGTGCAGCGGGCGCGGCGGTTTGTGTTGGGCCTGGACGAGGACGGCATGTCGGAGCGGATGCGCAGCCAGCTGCTTCCCGACGAGGACTCGCGTCAGAGCTACGAGCTGGCACGGGCGTTTGAGCGGCAATATCCCTACGGCAGCGTGGATACGCAGCTGACGCCCGAGCAGCAGGCGCTGATCCGGGAGAAGGGCGTGGACGCGTGGGAGTTTGACGTGACGCTGGATGTGAACGCGATGCTACAGAGCAAGACGGAAGTACTGTTCATGGGCGGCGATAACTGCGTGCAGACCAACCTGCCGCTGCCCAAGAGCAACTCGGTGTACTACTTTGAGATCAAGATTGTCGAGAAGCCGGCCGATGTGAGCCTGTGGATTGGCGCGGCCACCAAGCCGTATCCGGCGTGGCGGATGACCGGCTGGAACAAGTACTCGGCCGGGTACTGCACTAACACTGGCAGCGTGCATCAGAATAGCCCGTTTCGCGGGTCGCGTATTGGCGAGCGGCTGCTGGTTGGCGATATATTGGGTATCGGCTACCAGCCGCGCAGCGGCGTCATGTGGTTCACGCGCAACGGCCGGCGCTACAAGGAGATTGTGTCGGGGATGCTGTATGACCTGTTTCCGACGATTTCGGCCGACGGCCCGTGCTCGTTCAGCGCCAACTTTGGTCAGCGCGGGTTTGTATTTATCGAAGCCAACGTCAAGCGCTGGGGCCTGGGGCCAATCGAGGGCGCAATGCAGCCACCGCCCATATACGGCGCCAACCAGAATACCATTCTGCTCGAGACGGCTGCATCCGATTCTACAGCATCTGAGCCCGATGAGACACATGGCGACAACGATTCTATCCAAACAGCGCCCGAAAGCACGGTCCTGCTAGTTGACGATGGCTCAACAGACATACAGCAAGAGCAACAGCAACAGCAATTGCAGGAACAGCAGCGACAGCGCTCTCGCACGCGCTCGGGCCGGAGGAGTAGCAGCCATCGACCGCCGCTGTATCAAAAGGAAGATCCAATTGCCGCGCAGCTACTTGAAGCCGGGTCGACCTCGCTGGAGCCGGTGGTCAGCTACCGCAGTAAACAGCCAAAGTCCCTGGAGCCCGTGGCTTCCGATCCGCCATCTTCGTCCTGATCCCACCACTCCTTAACCAGCCCGATCTATACAAGTCTGTTTCTACCACTACCCTACTTTCCCGTTAGCGGTGTTTTTCCAATCTGTATCTCAACACTTTCACGTTCATTTCAATTGCCGAGGAAGAAAAATGACCGCGCAGCTTGCTCTCAATACCGTGGCCGGGCAGCACCTGCTGCATCCACGATATTAGCACAAAATGTGCTAGCCCTAGCCCAGAGATAGGGCCTGAGGGCTCCTGCTTCTCAGGCCATCCAGTTATCTTTCTTCTTCCGTGGGATTACTTGCTAACCAGTTTACCTTTCCCTCAAACTTTGAACTAGCCTGGGGGCCTATGCACCGACTGTGCAACACAGCGCCTGCCCTTCTTTGCACTGCAAACGCACTATAAATGGCATCGAACGTTCAGAATAACATACCGCTGCCGTTCATATCGCGGCGGTCGGCAGTGCTTGGCCAGCACTATATGGTGGCGTCGACACAGCCATTGGCAAGCCAGGCAGGTGTGCGCATCCTTGAGCAAGGCGGCAACGCAGCTGATGCGGCCGTGGCCGTGGCCGCGGCGCTAGGCGTGACCGAGCCCTTCTCGACGGGGCTGGGTGGCGACTGCTTCTGCCTGTTCTACAGTGCCCGGGACAAGCAAGTGTACGGACTAAATGGCTTGGGACGGGCACCCGCGGCACTATCAATCGACAGGCTTGAGAAAGAGTTTGGAATCAGCGGCGAGATCCCTGAGCGCAATGTGCACGGCATAACGGTGCCGGGTGCAGCTGCCGGCTGGACAGACACTGTCGAGCGCTTTGGATCGGGGGCTGTGGAGCTGGGAGAGATCCTAGCGCCGGCCATCGAGCTAGCCGAAGCCGGGTTTCCTGTAAGCGAGCTAACAGCAGTATTCTGGCGCGACGGCACCAAGGTGCTACAGCGCGCATCAGGTGACGTAGACGGCCTGGTCATGGACGGCGGCCAGGGCCCACAGGCTGGCCAGGTCGTGCGCAATCCGGCTCTGGCACAGACATTGCGACTGCTGGCGCAGCATGGCAAGGACGGCTTCTACCGCGGCCCCGTGGCCGACGCCATTGTGCAGAGCGTGACCGAGCAGGGCGGTGTGCTGACCCATGCAGACCTGCAAGCACACACGTCAACTTTAGACTCGCCGATATCGTACGAATATCGTGGGCGGCGGCTTCACGAGTGCGCGCCCAATGGCGGCGGACTGGCGGCGCTGATAGCGCTGGGTATCCTCGACGTGTTGGAGGATACTGGGGTTGTGTCGCTGGCTGCTATGGAGCACAACAGCGCCGAGTACCTGCATGTGCTCGTTGAGGCACTGCGTCTGGCGTTTGTTGACACGCGGCGCTACGTATGCGACCCGGACTTTGGCGCCGTTCCCGTAGAGCGCCTGCTGAGCCGCGAGCATCTGACCGCGCGCGCTCGGCTCTTTGATCCAGCACGCGCAGTTGTCGATGTCAACGACGGCGCGCCCGTTGGCGGCTCCGATACCGTGTACTTTTCGGTTGTAGACGCAGCTGGCAATGCGTGCAGCTTTGTCAACTCGCTGTACCACGGATTTGGTACTGGCATCGTGCCGCGCAACTACGGGTTTCCGCTGCACGACCGCGGATGTCTGTTCAGCCTTGACCCTGCACACGCCAACTGCCTGGAGCCGGGCAAGCGTCCGTACCACACAATTATTCCAGCCATGGTCACGGTGGACGGTGAGCTGTCGATGAGCTACGGCATCATGGGCGGAATGAACCAGCCGCAGGCCCACGTCCAGGTGCTGCTCAACATTGCGCGCTTCAAGATGAACGCACAGACTGCCCTTGATGTCCCGCGCTTCTGCATCCAGGTGGACCGTGACGGTTCGGTGGCGGTCGAAGATGGCGTTGCCGAACCCACACTGCAGGGGCTGCGGTCCCGCGGCCACCGCGTGTTTGTACAATCGGGAATCAACCGCGCGTTGTTTGGACGCGGGCAGGTCATCCGGGTGCTTCCGGACAGCCGCAGCGCCAGGGTCCTGGAAGCAGGGTCGGATCCACGGGCCGATGGCCAGGCGGTTGGCCGCTGAGCACTGCACGCTCCGACATACATTTGCTGTCAGGCGAGTCAGTGAGCAAATTGTGACGGCACATCCCGTGTCTCCGCGCCCAAACAAAATCAACTGTGCCGCCGATCCTTTCCCAAACCCAGTTTTTTAAGTGACAACAACGGCCCATGTGGTCGGCGGATATGCGGATTGTCTGCAAACCGGGCATCGACGAGGGCCATAAATGCCGAGCGCCCTGCTTCGGAGCTCTTTCTTCTTCTGTTTCCTCGATTTCGTCCTTTGGGGTTCGTCGACCAAAATTTTCCATCGATCCATTAGCGTGCATCCCGCGAGCTAACGATGCTCATTGACAGGGTCAACCCAAGCAACCGCGTGCGGGCCTTTGGCGTGCACTGGCCTGACGCGCTGCGCTACCGCGGGTCGGTGATCCGGATTTCGTTTCCGCCGGTGGCATTTATGACTGCGTATGGCGTGGGCATTGCGTTCCTGATCCGCAAGTACGACTACCTGGCGATCCCGGTGGGCATCATGACGCCGGTGGCCGTGGTGCTGTCGCTGCTGCTGGTTTTCCGCACCAACTCGGCGTACGACCGGTACTGGGAGGGCCGCAAGATCTGGCAGGACCTGAAGGTCAACGCGCGCAACCTGATCCGCAACACGTGGTGTGGTGTGCAGGAAAAATCGATCGAGGACAGCGTGCAGAAGCGCCAGGGAATGAAGAACATTGCCGCGTTTATGATTGCCATCAAGCACTACATCCGCGGCGAAGACGGACTGGACTACGCTGATCTCGACGGCCTGCTGTCGCCCGAGTTCCGCATGCAGGTCCTGGCACGCCGGAGCGCATACAACTACGGCACCATCAACGACGAGGCGCGCAACAGCCCCGAGCGTGGCCAGAGCTCCAGCGAGGTGCGCATCCAGCAGTGCAACGATGGCTGGGAGCGCACTGGCGAAGTACCGCTGCCGTCGCTGCTGCTCTACGAGATCCAAAAGTTTGTCGAGTACCTGATGACCAACAACATCATTTACGGACAGCTTTACATGAACATGACCAACACGGTTAACGCCATGGGCACGCTGCTGGGCGGCTGCGAGCGCATCATTTCGACGCCAATCCCGCTGGCCTATCACATCCACCTGCATCACTCGCTGTACATGTACCTGCTCGTTCTGCCCTGGGCGCTGGGCTCAATGGGTCTGGCCAAGACCATTATTCTGCAGTTTGTCGTCTCGTTCATGATGCTCGGCATCGACGCGATCTCGCGCGAGATCCAGAACCCATTCGGATACGATGCAAACGACCTGGACCTGGATGCGTTCTGCGAAGCAATGCTTGTGGATCTGAACTACGCGATGAGCCACCGCGCACCCAAGGCGCTGGAAGTTGTCGAGGACACGCTGGGCGACGACTTGCTAAAGGGCAAAACTGCTGATGCCAGCAGCGATGCAGTGGCCTGAGTTTTCTCTGGCTTTGATTCGGTCGAGATCAGGAGCGACTAGTTTCGCTTTTATCTTTACAGGTTTTGAATTCAACTTTTTTTTTATTTTTTATTTGTATCTGTGCCAACGGCGCAATGACAGCACGCAGAGTGGTGGTTACGGGGCTCGGCATTGTTTCGCCTGTCGGCGTTGGCGTCAAGCACGCCTGGCGCAGCATTCTAGCCGGCCGCTCAGGCGTTGGATCGCTGGTGACCGCGATGCCCAACGCCGGCTTCGACAAGATGCCATCGCAGGTAGCCGGCATGGTGCCGCGTGCCGGCGCCTACGCCGACGGCCAGTTTGATGCGCAAGAATGGCTTGAACCCGGGGACACCAAGCGCCTGGCGGCGTTCTCACAGTACGCGCTGTGCGCAGCGCAGCAGGCGCTTGACGATGCCGAATGGACGCAGGCAACTGATGCACAGCGTGAGCGCACAGGCGTGTGCTTTGGCACTGGAATTGGGTCGCTGGAGGACATCACGACCAACCATGCGCAGCTACTACAAGGTGGTGCGCGCAAGATTAGCCCAATGTTTGTGCCCAAGATCCTGTGCAACATGGCTGCCGGCAACATCAGCATTCGTCACAAGCTGTATGGACCAAACCACGCAGTATCCACCGCCTGCACGACTGGTGCCCATGCTATCGGTGACGCGATGCGGTTTATTCAGCTTGGTGATGCCGATGTGATGCTGGCCGGCGCTTCAGAGGCACCGCTGCAACCTCTGGCCGTGGCTGGGTTTGCCAAGATCAAGGCGCTGGCGCTGGGATTCAACGATCGCCCCGAGGCCGCGTCGCGTCCGTTTGACCGGGGCCGCGCAGGGTTTGTCATTGGCGAGGGTGCCGGCGCACTGGTCCTGGAGGAGCTCGAGCATGCTCGGAGTCGCGGTGCGCGGATTTACGCGGAGATCCGAGGCTATGGGCTGTCGGGCGACGGTCACCATATCACCGCGCCGCCGTCGGATGGAGCTGGTGCCCAGCGGGCGATGCGTCGGGCGCTGGTGTCGGCAAAGGCGGACGTATCCGACGTCTCGTACATTAACGCGCACGCAACATCCACGCCGCTGGGCGATAAGATTGAGAACCATGCTATAAAATCAGTTTTTGGAGCTGCTGCGCGGCAGCTGGCCATTTCGTCGACGAAGAGTGCCACAGGCCACTTGCTCGGCGCTGCGGGCGCAATTGAGGCCGTGTTTTCGGTTATGGCTGTTGCTGAAAACGCTGCTCCGCCCACACTCAACCTCGACTCTGTGGACACTGACGCTGGGTTCGATCTGAACTATGTTCCGCATACCGCACAGGAGCGTCCGATCAACGTCGCATTGACCAACTCGTTTGGATTCGGTGGCACCAACGCCTCGTTGGTGTTTGCCAAGCATGACTAAACCCCGGTTCCCTGTTTTCTGTACATTACTAAACCGTTTGTTCTACAACTTGTTGCCAAATGTTGGGCAGTGGGTGTAACGCTGGTGCCCTGTTAAATGCGCGCCGATGCGCAATGTGCAAGTGTTTGTTAGTAAACCAGCAGCTCAGCTGCAGTCTGCTAGTCTAGCGCGCAAGCGACTGGTGAATATTGATGCTGTTGGTGTGTGGTTTGCAGGTCACACGCGCCCAAGCCCAGCAAGCGTTGACCCAACTCGCAATGAATTGCATGCCTGGATCATAGCACATTGTTCTATGTCCGCCGGGCTGCGGGTGCAACAATGCGGCTGCAGCCAAGGTCTCGTCGCGGCGCCAGCGGACCAGGCTAGGTCGGCGGCTAGCGCGCCGTCTCACCCTGGCTTTCTGGCTCGATTCGTCGAGCGTTAAACAAACATGGTGGTCCGAAAATAGTATCATGATATTTTGCTAAACAGCTCCAGAAGCGGAAAAATGAGAGTCGGATCAAGCTCCGCTCGGCGCCAAAACAAGAATCGGTTGGTTTTAAACAACAATGCCCCGGTTTGTTCCAATTTGCTCATTCGGAGCCTGTTTTCTTTCTTTCGTTGCTTGTTCTCGCTTGAAAACCGTGATTCGCGCTTCGGAAGCTGGCTCAAGAGGGGCAAACCGCCTTCTTTCTCTCTAGCAAACATCCTCAAGTTATTTATCACACTGCATCTTTTTTCTCGGCGTTTATAGTTCCCAGAGATGCTATCGAACGGGATTAACTCGCGTTTGCAGCAGCTTCAGAACAGCCCGTCACACATGGCGTCCGAGTGCGGCTCGCTGGGCCACCGGCGGCAGGCCACGTACACGCAGGTGCCGACCCGCAAGGGCCGCGCCGCAGATCTCATCAACAAGTTCAACAAGCTTGCCGCGCCCAAGGACAACGTCAAAGCCGCCACCATTGGCCGGGCAACTGTTAGCACACGGCGCGACGGGCTGCACCAGCTGTTCTCGCCAGCCGGCACGCCTGCGGCAGCTGAGAACCAAAATGACCCGCCACGTGACCCGGGCACACTCGCGCAGCCATTGCATGAGCAGCACTCGGAGCCACCGCGCTCGACGGGCATGTCGCAAGACGACTCGGTGTTGAGCCCGCCGAGACAGTCGGTCTTTCTGAGCGACAGCGAGCTGGACCGGGCGCTGTCCGAGATCCGCGAGTTCAGCAGAAACATGAACATTTCGCTCGGCGAAGACGACATCACCGCCTAGCATACACGTCACACGCCCACATCCTTTGGAGCATTTTTCAAACCCACTTCGCCTTCTTTCTTTCACGTTTATATTTCTTGCATTTAGGTATTTTTTGTTTTATTGCGGTTTATTGTCTTCTGAAGGAAGAGTCTCTCCCCTGTCTTTTCTCCTCTGTATCTAATGCGGCTGACTCTGGCCTGAAGCCTAAATGAATAACAACAGCCCGTACAATGACGACAATGCGTGGTCGACGGTAATGACCGCCTTTCCCAGCGGTCAAGACGACACCCAGACAACCGGCGAACCGCAGCCGCTGGCGGTTGCTACAGTTCCCGCCTCCACCGCACACAACACGCCGCCCGCCGAGCCTGCGGCGGCACCCGTCACACCTGCACATATAGCGGCACACACACGAAGGGGGCTGACCAGCACGCTTAGTGGGCGGCGGCAGCGGCACGAGTCGATGGCTGAGCACCCGTCATCAGTGTCGCCGGCCAGCACGGTGCCAGACTCGGATACAGGCGGACACCAGCCATATGCCGCTCTGTACGACTCGCAGGCGCCAATTGACACGCCGGTGCTGAGCCCCCGGCGGGACTCTAGCCACGGTGCACGGACACTATCGCCCACGCGTGTTGCTAACCGCCAGTACCGACCTGGCCGTGTACGTATTGAAGACGTCGATGACGACGACGCCCAGCCGCCAGCATCACTGCTGATTGAATTGCCCGAAGAGACAGCAACTGGCCACCACATGCCCGAAGCGCCTGGAGGCCAGCACATGCAGTCAGACGGCGTGCACGACCGAGGCGGGTTTGTTCGCAGGGCGGCGCACGCGGTGCAGACCCGCATTCAAGATATCGGCGGGCAGGCAGCAGCAGCAGGGCTGCCGCGGCTAGGCGGGCCGATGCCGCCCCCGCCACGGCACCGCTCGCGGGAGATTGGCGACGGGCACATATACTCGACCGCCGACAACGCAGCATGGCCGCGTCGGGGCAGTCGGACACGAAAGCCCATGCGGCCAAGCTACCGCGAGCGGGCGCTGCGCGCATGGCGGGATGCGCGGCACCAAGACGACTTTTTCTACCGCGTCTACTCGTACTATGCAGGCAAGGGCGCACTGACGATAATCCTGTCGCGAGTGCTGCAGCTGGCGACGCTGGCATTCGTGGTGGTGCTGAGCACGTTTGTGTTTGGCTGCATTGACCACGCAAAGGTGCGCGAGCAAAAGTCGCTATCCGCAGTGGTGATTCCGCAGTGCACGCGAAAGCTATCGTGGCCCGTGACGCTGGCTCTGTGGTCGTGTGCAGCATTCTGGGCGGCGCAGGTTGCGCGAACGGTGCTAGACGTGCCGGCGTTGCTGGAAATCCGCGCATTTTTTGTCGAGGTTCTGGACGTGCAGCCCGCTGACATTGGCACGATCGCGTGGCACGAAGTGGTTGGGCGCATGGTGCGGCTGCGCGACGCCGAGATCCGCGAGTACCGCGGGATGACCAAGAGCCGGGTGCTGGCCCACCGGCTGTCGGCCGACGGCATTGTCAATCGCATCATGCGACGCGAAAACTACATGATTGCGCTGTTCAACAAGGACGTGCTCGACATTAGCATTCCGGGGTTGGGTCAGGCGCACGCGCTGTCCAAGGCGTTGGAATGGAATTTGTCGTTTTGCCTGATGAACTACTTATTTGACGAGCGCGGGCAGCTGCGGCGACGGTTTCTCAAGGAGTCCAACCGGGCGATTCTCAGCGAGGGCTTGCGGCGGCGGTTCCGGTTTATGGCGGTAATCAACATGATGTTTGCGCCGTTCATCGTGGTGTTTCTGATGCTGTACAGCTTCTTTCGCTACTTTGAGGAGCTGTACCACGAGCCGGGCACGCTAATGTCGCGCGCATTCACACCGTATGCCAAGTACAAGTTCCGGAACTTTAACGAGGTTCCGCACTCGTTTCGGCGGCGGCTGAATGCCGCGCACCCAAAGGCAACAATTTACTTGAGCCAGTTTCGCAACGATGCGGTCATTGCAGTCGCGCGGTTTGTGTCGTTTGTGGCCGGGTCGTTTGCTGCGATATTGCTGGTGTTTACGGTGGTGGACAACGAGCTGAGTCTCGAGTTTGAGATCACCGGCCACCGCACGGTGCTGTTTTACATTGGGCTGTCGAGCGCGATTCTGGCCAGCGCCCGCGGAATGGTACCGACCGAAGAGCAAGAGTATTTGCATCCGGCGTGGATTATCCGCGATGCGCTGGAAGACCTGCAGTACATGGATCCGTCGTGGCGCGGCCACCTGGATACCACGCGCGTGCGGCAAGAATTTGAAGTGCTGTTCAGCTACAAGCTGCTGATATTCGCCTACGAGCTGCTGGGCGTGGTGACGGCGCCGTTCATCATGCTGTTCTCGTTACCAGGCTGCGCCGAAAAGGTCGTGGACTTTTTCCGCGAATTCACAGTCCACAAGGATGGCCTGGGATATGTGTGCAGCTTTGCGGTGTTTGACTTTGAGCGGCACGGTAACGTCGAGTTTGCCGCGCCGGCGCGGGCCAATGCGCAGCACCTGGCATCCAAACACGGCAAGATGGAGCAGTCGTTCCTGGCATTCAAGGCCGACTACCCGGAGTGGCAGCCGCGAGACCAGGCCGGATCGATCTTTCTGCAGCGAGCGCAGAACGCGCAGCAAGACCTTTGGCGCATGGGCAGCGTTGCATCGGGCGCCGGCTGGCAGGACCGGCTCCTGCAACAACAACGTATGGCCGGATCGGTGCTGCCCACGGGCGCCAGCCTGTACCGCCCGCGCAACCCGCGCGTCGCGCCCAGCATTCCGCCACAGCCCGCCAGCGGCCAGGGCGAGCTGAACCCGGCGCGCTCCCAGTTTGCGTTCCAGCCGCCGGGGTTCAACAACCAGCAGCAGAAGCAATTTAGCCTTGCGTCGCAGGCCATGCTGCCTTTTGGTCCGACGATTGGCACCGCCGACAAAGGCAAGCAGCCCGAGGATGCAGAGCGGCTGGCGCTGTCGTCGCTACCATTTGTGGCCTCGCCAGATATGGGCAATTCGATGCTCCATTCGACGGCCGGTGGCGGCGCACCACCACCGCACACGGGCACGTTTTCGATTCTCAACGAGCTATACGAGCAGCAATTGCACTAAGCGCTAGGGGGCAGAGTGTTTCTCTTATTTTGCAAGCGCACAGGGAAGCTTTAGAGACAAAACTGCGACATGTCGCCTCAGATGTGGAGCGCAGCGCGGACTTCCTTTTCGCGCTGTTCGGCCTCGGCCTCGGCGAGAGCCTTTTGCGCCTTGCGCGCCTGGCGCTCGATGTAGACATGGCGATTGGCAATGATGCGCTCGATAATGGCGGTGGTGGTGAGATCCAGGCGCGGATGGTCCACCTCGTGGTAGATACCGCGCTCCTTGGGCAGCGCGTACGGGTCCTTGCCGTCAATGTCGAGCGGCTGATCGCTGGCGCCGTGGACCACGGCGTCGACATGGTAGACGTCCTCGAGCACATCCTTGGTGACGCTGTAGGGCGCGCCAATGATGACCTCATCGACGTAGCGGCACTGCAGCGCGCCCAGTACGCGCTCCTGCAGGTTCATGACCGGGAAGTTGCCGCCCTTGATAGCGTTGACGGTCTGGTCGTCGTGCACACCGACCAGCAGATAGTCGCCGAATTCGCGGGCGCGCTTGAAGAACTCAATGTGCCCGGTGTGGAACAGATCGAATGCGCCGTCAACGTAGACGACACGGTCGCCGGCGCGCGGCTCGCGGCCCGAAGAGAACTGAATGATCTTCTTGGATGTCGACAAGTAATGGGCAATGCCGGTCAGGGCGCCGGCGGGCATCGAGCCCTGCGAGAAGTTGGTGACGGCGGTCTCGTCGACACCCTGGATCGGCGAGCGCACGGACCGACTGCCGCGAATGTGGTGGTCGCGCGTCAGCAGCAGCATGCGGCCGACAAGCTCGGTGGTGGAGATCCCGACAGTGCGGCGGCACTCGCGGTAGCGGCCGGCGTCCTTGACCAGCTGGTAGCAGTCGGTGCCGTCGGCGGCGGTGGTGATGTCGTCGCCGTGCACGACAAAGTCAATGTCGTACTCGTCCAGCATCTCGAGCGTGGTGACGTACGGCGCGTCCTTGACGAGCTCGTCGACCCACTTGCATGCTGCCACGGCCGCGTAGCGCTCGTCTTCCTTCATCACGCACGGGCCCTTGTTCCGCTCGACCTCGGCGTCCGAGTGCACGCCGACCACGAGATAGTCGCCCATCGCCCGTGCCTACACACAAGCTCCGCTTGGGGGTTTAGCCGTGCGTGCATGCTCCCATACCCAATGCGTGTATGCGATACTGTACCTGGCGGAGCGCGTTGGCATGGCCAAAGTGCATCATGTCAAAGCAGCCGTCGACCCAGACACTACTCAACCTGATAACGTTAGCATCGAATATATCCCCATTTTAGCCTTTGCGTTGCTGCTTCCGTGTTCTAATTTCGGCACTTACCGGACGGGCTTGCGTACGGTGCTGTCTTGGGCCATTTCCAGATTGCCGGATGCTTGTGGTGGTTGCTGGAAGGGGGGAAAGATAAAGATAAATATACTGAAGAAAGACGAGGGAGAAACAGCGCAAATTTGCCAAGAAACCACAACCGTGCGCAAGCAACACGTTGTCGTTCTATTCGCTCGTTTTTCTGCTTCAGTTGCGATTGCTAGTGACGAATTTCTGTTTACTTTTATTCCGACGCTGACGCTGGCTAACGATGGATGGGCGACAAGCGCTGGCGGCAGCGCTCGACGACGCGGCCACGGGCAGCCACCGCGCGCACACACAGGGCACGGCGGTCTCGTGGACGGTGGACGGACGGTTTGTGCGCAGCTTCCGGGCGGGCGGGGCCGCGTCGGCAGCAATAGCGGAACACGTGGCGTTTACACGGTTCACCGGATCGGAAGGGCCTGTGGTGTCGCTGTGCGTGTTCGGGGCAGACACGCTGGTGATCCACTACTATACCGGCGAGTCATTCAGCGTGGCGCTGCCGTTCGGCGTGGAGCGGGCATGCGCGCTGCAGCAGGGACTGCTGGTGCAGCGGCGGGCGGCCGAGCCGGCGTTTGCCGGCAGCCTGCCGACGCTGTTTAGCCTGCTGGGCCCGCGCAGCGAGTTCAAGATGCTGGGCCTCGGACGGGCGCCCGACATGGACCGCATGGGGCGGCAGCGCCAGCTGCTTCTGAGCCCGACGCCGGCCCGCACCGACGGTGCCATTCCCGTGTTCAACGACCCGAACATCGTGCTGCTCGGCACGGCCGCCAGCCGCAGGAGCAGCAGCCAGGCGCAGTTTGTGCTGTGCTGGGACACGGCCGCGCGGCGCCACCACGTGTACCAGTGCACAGTAGTTGACCAGCCGCCGGACACCGAGTGCACGGCGGACTCGGACGCGTCGCTGTCCCAGCTGTCAAACATCAGCCAGCTGTCGGCGTCGCGGCCGCGGATGGCGCGCCAGGCGTCGCTTTCGGTGCAGCGCCGGTCGTCGGCCGTTCCCTCGATCGGCGCGGCGTCGCGGCGGAAAAGCGGCTTTGCCTCGGCGGTCAAAAACGACCGGCGCAGCTCAATGCTGGGCCGCATTTCCCTCAACGACTCGCCGGCGCCCAACTACGCCGCCGATATATTTCGTGAGCAGCGCCAGATGCGTGCCGAGGTCGTGCTACAGCTGTGCTGGTCCGAGCGCCGATCGCGCGAGGAGCCGTGCGCCGACGCGTGCGTTTGCGTGGTGCAGTCGGCGGCGGGCGCCGACGTGGTGTGTGTGCTTACTGGCGGCGTGCTGGTGGCGCTTGACGCCGCGTTCGAGGAGGCGATGCGGTGCCCGGCGGTTTCGATGGCGCCGGTGCGCGCTACGCGTCCAGGGCTCGACGATCTGCTGCTGGTAAGTCCGACAGGCGATCTACTTTTGACGCTTGGCGGCATCGCCAAGCCTCTGTCGCTGCCGCATCGGCTAACCGGCAATGTCGCGCGTATTGTCTACACGGAGAACGACCAGGCAGCGATTGAGCTTGTTGGTCATCCGGACCCTGTGCTGGTCTCGACCCATGTGCGCATTTCGCGGATTGCTCGAGCACTTGTCGACTCGTTGTCGTTTGTGCTCTCGCGCTCAGCGTTCTTGTTGCTATGGCGATCCGCGGTTTCGTCGATATTGCATGCCGCGAACGCGGACGACGAAATGGACCGGCTATCATCGCTGTTGCTTCACGGGAGCGATCAACGCGAACCAGCAGCCAGCCTGCCTGCACGCGTCAAGGCTGAGCTGCGCGACCGCGCGCCCGCAGTGCTGTTTGCATTCAGGCTTGTCTATGAAGACTCTGCGCTGTACAAATTTGAGCCCGCAAAGCGCGTGGCTGCGGTGGGCCAGCTGCTGCTGCGGTTTGCCCTGCAGACTGGTCAGACACGCGCACACCATGCACTGTTGCGCTCGGGGCTGGTCTCGGCTGCCGACATGGGGCTCATTGAGACTCCGGCGGCTACTCGTCAAAGATCCGCAGACCGCGAGCCCGCCATTGTCCCGTCGCTGGCCAAATGGGCGTTGTCGGTCTTGGATGCGGACTCGCAGCCGCAGCCGTTCCCCACGCTGGAGCACATGGGCAACTTGTTTGAGATTACGGATGCCGAGCCAGTTTCCGGCGGGCGGGATTCAACCAAGCTTCTAAACGTCATTGCCAACGTGCTTTACCAGCTGGCGCTGGGTCGCGATGCGGCATTGGTGCTACGGCAACTGGCTAACGACAAGGCGCCGATGCAGCTTCTGTGCCAGCTGTCCGTCGACATGCAATGGCTGGTGTGCTCTGTTATTGAGGATATGCAACAACGGTGCATCTCGTCGTGGCCAGCCAGTGTCTTGCGGCTGCTTGGCCGATACGACATGCTTGCCAACACGAACGAGCAGTCGGATTGCATTGCCGTTGTGCCCAGCAGCTGCCGGGCAGCTGCCAAACCAGTAGACAGCGGCGACGGCGAAGACGATGCGCTGGCCGGGCCCAAGGGGATTGTGGAGCTGTGCGACCAGGTCATCGAACCGCACGCTGGTCAAAGCTATGCTTGGAACCAGTCACAGCGGTCCCGCGAGTTTAGTGCGCTAGCATTCAGCCGCGACTTACGCTTGGATGAAGCCGAGCGCCTACTACACATGTCGGCACCCACCCACACAACCACATCGCTAGACAGTGCCGATGCCGCTGACGGCGCTGACGGCCCCAAGTCACAGTACCTGGGACTGCTGGCGCGCCGGGTGCTTGCACTGCCCCTCAGCCAGTCGCTGCTGCGCTACAGCGCACAGCAACTCAATCCGCAGGACGCGCTGCCTATCCAGCACCCGGCTGTGGCAGCCCACTTTGGTGGGAGCAAGGCAGCAAGCGCATGGACGGTCGACGCTGCAGATATGAGCTGGCCGCTGTTCCATAGCGGTGTGGCGGCGGCGCTGTCTGTTGAGCGGGATCAGCTCCGACGCGCGCATCCCTCGTGGGTGCTGCTAAACTGGCCAGTCGAGCCGGCTGATACGGCACAGGACAACCCAGACGCAATGAAAGAGTTCAACACGGCACTGGCCGCGCATGCTGGGTTTCTGCTGGGCGTGGGATTGCTAACTCGCGATCCCGTGCTGAGCAACAGCAACGACGATCGCCGTCAGCAGCAGCAACGCAACAGCAGCGGCCCGCTGTGCAATATGCCGCCGTGGCAGGCCTTCAAGTATCTAAGCAAGCGCCACGGTCTCACATCAATTGCGCTGCTGCTGGGCTGTGCGTGCGCACACCGCGGAACGATGAGCAGTTCGGTCAGCAAGATTCTGTCGCTGCACATCCCAACATTGCTTCCGCCGGGATCGTCGGAGCTCATGCTGCTTTCATACGGCACGCAGGCGGCAGCGATGCTGGGCCTGGGTTTGCTGTTTATGCGGTCGCAGAACCGGCGAATGGTCGAGGTAATGCTGCACGAGCTCGAGAGTATCAAGTGGGATGCACGCGACACCAGCGCGCGCCTGGACGGCGCCGATCCGGCCGAGAGCACTTCAGAGTGCTACTCGCTGGCGTCGGGGTTTGCCCTGGGCTTGACAGTGCTGGGATACGGTCAGTCGACTCGAACGCTGGCCGATTTGCGGTTATTAGACACGCTCTCGGAGTTTATTTCTGGCCAGCGAGCTGGACCACCGGGTCCGCACGTAAACAGCCAGACGGGTAGCAGCCATGACGCGACGCTCGAGATGCTGGGCGGTCTGAGCATATCAGCCCGCAGTGAAAGCGTGTCAGACATCGGCGCCATAGCGGCCATTGGTCTGGTGTTTCTGGGCACCAACTATGCGCCTGCTACTCAGCGGCTGGCCTTGCCAAAGTCGCCAGCCCAGCTCCGCGAGGCCGATCCGTTCCTAATGCTGTGGAAGTCGCTGATGCAGTCGCTAATTATGCTCGACGCCGTGCAGTCCACGCCGGCGTGGGTCGAGTCGACTATCCCGCGTGCATGCGCATCGTCTGAACGCGGTACGCAGTCTCCAGATCTATTCCGCATCCGATTGCACATTATAGCGGCATCCTGCATGGCCATTGCACTGAAGCACGCGGGCACCGAAGACCCACGCGCGCACTCGACCGTGCTCAGCTACTTTGACGAGATAGAGCAGGTGGCGAGCAAACCGTCGCTGGGCTACGAGTCGAGTTTGACGCGATCCTCTGCCCAGTCGTGCCTCGACGTCATGTGCGTCGCCACGGCGCTGGTAATGGCTGGCAGCGGAGACATACCGACGATGGCGCGGCTGCGCGCGCTGCACGGCGTCAGCGCCAGTCGCTCGTACGGCAACCACATGGCCTCGCATATGGCCCTGGGCATACTGTTCCTGGGCGGCGGCGCCCGCTTCACGCTTTCGCATTCGCTCGAAAGCATCGCGCTGCTGCTGATCGCGTTCTTTCCACGGTTTCCGCAGCAATACTCGGATAACCGCGAGCACTTGCAGGCATGGCGCCATCTGTGGGCACTGTGCGTGGTGCCGCGCTGTCTGGTTGTGCGTGACGTGAGCACGGGCCGGATGTGCCGCGACGCAGAGGTTTCGCTTGTTGAGCACGCGCCCGACGGCGGCGAGCGAGTTACGCGCGTAGTTTCACCGGTGCCGTTCCCGGACATGGCCAATGTCCGGACGGTGTGCGTTAGTGCGCCAGGGTTTATGCCACTGCGCTTGGACGTGATGTCGGGCTCGTATACGCGCCGGTTAGTGTGCAAACGTCGGGTTCTGTACATGCAACCGCTAGACGACACACCAAAGCGCGGCCTGGTCACGCTTACAGAGTACATGCAGTGGCTGGCCACCACGAAGGCGGGCGTTGATTTCATGTGCGAGCAATTGGTGCAATCGGACGATCCTGCATCCAGCACACCTGTTGACTGCGCCAGCGTCATACGCGCGGTGGAGCAGCTACGGATCTGTGCCCGAGCTGCCCGCGCGCTCACCACTGCTCGCAAGTCTCTCGATAGCCATGCGGGCGGCTGCTGGGCCGAATCCACATTCTTGGCATGGCTGGACATTCGTCAGCGGGTGCTTTTGCTGGGCCGGCGAGACGAATGCCGGCGCATGCTTGTGAGGTACTGGACTGGAAGCCAGTTGCCGGATATTGCGTCAAGTGACTCGGCTGTGTTTTATGCAGTCATCTCCCTGCTATATTCAGTGCTTGATCTGCCTGCTCCTACCGACGCAATGACAATTGCCAAGCAAGTCCCAGTTACACAGCTCGTCGACTATGTGCTTGAATAACAACAGGTTAGTTTATTTATTTGCAATAATAGCTTGAAATTTTAAAACGGCTTTAGTGGATGGTTGACAGGGGGTTACATAAGGTGAATGTTGTGCAAGCAACATAATAACAAGAGAAATTGTAGGTAA
>JANBPA010000137.1:7718-20033 GCA_027575275.1 Coemansia sp. RSA 2711
CCCGGGAGCTTGACGGTGCGGAACACCAGGACCTCGGACATAAAGTGCGCGCCGGCAATGACGTACGACCAAAACGTGATATCGTACAGTAGGGCGTCGCCCATGTTGAACGCGCACTTGTACCGCAGAATTGCCGACAGCGCGGTCCATGCGGCAAACAGATGCGAGGTCAGCGGCGTCACCTGCTGCGGCTGCTGCGAGTAGATGCGCCGGGTCATTCCGAGCGGCTGCACCATGCACTGCACCGTGTTGAACACCGAGAATGCCGCCGACAGCCAGATAAACTTGGGCAGGCCACCCTCGGGCAGCGCAAGCAGATCGCCAAACATCGATTCGAGCCGACAGCGCGGTTTGCGTGGAGGCGATAGAGAAACAACGGGCTGAATGCTCACTCTGCACGGGATCTGGGGGGCTTGCATTGCTGCATGCGGCCAGATGGGTGTTATGGGCACGATAAGTGCTCAATGCAGCCGGGCAAATGACACCAACCAGCGTCTGACGAGCAAAGTCGGGCTTTGCAAAGAGGTATGCGTCCGCGCTTTTTTGACTACTGCCAAGCGCCCGCACTACTGCCGCCAATTCGCGCTGTTTAGGGGCGGCGGCGGTAAAAGGCAGCAATTCCAGAAGGCGGGAAAAGAACTCACATGCCCGCCTTTGAGCCCAGCTCGCCATAAAACGCCTCTCTTGGCACCTACAGTTAAACTGCCAGCTCTTTTTCTTCCCGATATTTTCTTGCATATTTAAACCTCTCGCTTCTTGCATAGCACAGCATACTCCTTGTTCGGCAAATGGGCGTGGTCGAGGAACTAAAGTCGCGGAATTTCAGCCTGTACGGGCAAATGGTCGCGCTGCTGTCGGGCGTGCTGCTCATCGTGCTGGGCGGCGTGACCATCTTCATGCACCTAATTTACTCGATTCTGGCCATAGTGTTTGGCGCAATCTGCCTTATCATCGAGCTGCCGGTATTCCTGCACATTTGCCCGACCGGGCCGACGTTCGACAAGATGGTGCACGCGCTGAAGAACCACTGGCTGCGGTTTGCGACATATCTCGTATTTGCCATCGTCATGTGGTCGTCGCTGGCGCACAGCAGCTCGGTGCTGGCGATTGGCGCTGCAACCACCACGCTGGCGGCCATCTGCTACTTTATCGCGGCCGTCAAGAAGCAGGCCCAGATCACAAGCTCGCTGCTGGGCGGCAGCGGCGTGCACAACCCGGGGTTTGATCCGCGGTATGCGACCCAGGTCTAAAGCGCACAACGAGCAGGCAGGCGTGCATCGCGGCTCGGCCTGTCTGCGCCAGACCGGAAGGCGTGGGCTGGTCCTTTCAGGTCACATGCCATTGCGGAAAAAAGGCAAGCCTACTGCGATTCGAGCTGCACGCCAGCGTGGGCCGGCGGAGAGCAAAAAGCACTTCATTCTTCTCGCGGCCTTGCTGTGACGCTTCTCTTCTTTCCACCTGTCTTTATAAATACTTCTTTTCCACCTGCCTTTCTGACTGTATTTCTTTCCACCCACTATGAAATTCGCCTGCAACGCCGCCGGGTCGCTGGCGGTTGCCGGGCTGGCGCTGGCCATTGCGGCCGCAGCGTCGCCCGCCCAGCACGTCTTTGCGCCGCACCACCAGCACGGCGACATGCGCGCAGACGCTGCAGCTTCGGGCGGCCGCGACGCCACGGCCAGCCTGGTCAGCGACGCAAAGTGGCAGCGCATCGAGAGCATGGAGGCGCTGCCCAACTACCAGCTGCGCATCAAGCAGCCCAAGCTCTGCGACACCAACACCACGCAGTACAGCGGCTATCTGGACACCGACGAGGACCGGCACTTTTTCTTCTGGTTCTTTGAGGCGCGCAACGCAAAGCGCGAGGACGCGCCTATCGTGCTATGGATGAACGGCGGGCCCGGGTGCAGCTCGTTCACCGGGCTGCTGATGGAGCTGGGCCCGTGCCGCGTCGACAAGGGCGGCAAGTCCGCGTCGCCACACGAGTTTGGCTGGAACGACCAGGCTCACGTCATCTTCCTCGATCAGCCGCTCAACGTGGGCTATTCGTACGGCAAGGACGTGTTCAACTCGATGGCGGCCGGCAAGGACGTGTACAACTTCTTGCAGCTGTTCTACCATTCGTTCCCCGAGTACGCGCAGAGTGAGCTGAGCGTGTTCGGCGAGTCGTACGGCGGGCACTACGTGCCTGCTGCTGCCAAGGCCATCCACGAGGCGAATCTGGAGCTGGCCGAGCTGCAGAGCCTGGGCGCGCTGAGCACGGCTGAGCGCCAGAAGCGCGTGCTGCCGCTGACGTCGATTGGCATTGGCAACGGCCTGACCGACCCGCTGGTGCAGTACAAGTACTACTCGCAGATGGCCTGCAACTCCACGTACGCGCCGGTGCTGCGCCAGGAGCAGTGTGACCAGATGGATCGCACGTACCCGACCTGCGCGCGGCTGATCGAGGCGTGCTACAAGTGGCAGAACTCGATTGCCTGCTATCCGGCCGAGATGTACTGCAACCAGATGCTGATTAACTACCAGCGGTCCGGCGCAAACCCATACGACGTCAGAATCCCCTGCGAGGGCGGGAACCTGTGCTATCCGATCATGGCCGACATCGACGCGTACCTAAACAACCCCGAAGTGCAGAAGGAGCTCGGCTCGGATGTTAGCAAGTTCGAGTCGTGCTCGCAGTCCGTGTACACCGGATTCATGCTGAGCGGCGACTGGATGAAGCCGTATCACCGTGAGATTCCGGCGCTGCTGGCCGACGGCATTCGCGTGCTGATATATGCCGGTGACGCGGACTTTATCTGCAACTGGTACGGCAACAAGGCGTGGGCGCTGGAGCTCGACTGGCCGGGCAAGGAGGGGCTCAACGCCGCCGCAGACCAGCCGTGGTCTGTGGATGGGAAGGCCGCCGGCATGTCGCGCGCACATGCCAACTTTACGTTTGTGCAAGTCTACGAGGCCGGGCACATGGTGCCGTACGACCAGCCCAAGAACTCGCTCGACCTGATCAATCGCTGGATTGCAAACAAGCCATTCCACTAACTAGGTTGGGCCTTTTATTTCTGAATCAACACAATTCAAAGACTACAAGCTGCTCTTAGTTTCCGTTTACAAACACACTAGCACACTGGTCGCCGTTGTAGTATACGTCGATATCCTCGCCAACATGCCACGCGAACGTGCCATCCCTTGTCTTGCATTCGTTGCTTTCGTAAATGGCAATGTTTGCGTCGTAGATTTTGCTGACAACTACTCCGTTGTTCTTTTGTTCGGCAACCCAGCTCAGGACATTTTCGTTGGGATTTACTCGAGTAGGAATAGTGGACATGGTGAATAATTGACGGATAATTGAATAGGGAAAAATTAATTCTCGTGGCAGCTACTTTGGTGGCAGAACAGCCCAGGAAAATGCAATTTGCTTTTATAGCTGGGTAGCCAGCCTATAGGCTTTTTCGGCGACTCTGTAGTTTAATAAATGTGCACGGCAAGTCCGGCGCCAATAGTGTAGCAATCATTGCTAATATCCGGAATGTATTAAATGATAAATTACCATCATGTTGCCTCATTATATGTGAGTGGATTAACGTTCAGGTAAATGTGAACTATGTGTAACAATGGGTTGATAATGGGCACATCAAACTGGTTAGTCTGGCGGGTTCTCTGCATTGTCAACATTGTAGATACCTCTAGACCATACGTCTGCTAATAGTGTTACTTTAGTTGCTCTAGATCGTGATTTGCCACGAGATCAAGCTCCAGTCAAATACATCTCGGATAATCCGGCTTCGACTTGGTAAAGTCATAGCGCTATCCTGCCGACCCGGGTCAGATTGCGTTCGGGGATCTCTTTAACCTGGAATAAATAAATCCTTGAAAATTCCTCCATTCTGCGCTTGCCGTTTGCACGTTGGGTGAGCGGAGCTTACCAGGATCAACTTCTTTACATTAATAAAGCCGACGCAGAGATGTCCGGCTTAGCAGACCTGCGTCTATCTGATTCCCCATTAGATAACTTGCAAAGGGTCGGGCAATTCTTTATGCGCACGTCGCGGAAAATCCGTGCGCGTAATCCTAACTCTTTGAGGAAAAAAAGGAATAATGCACTGTCGGTATATCCGCTGGCAGAGAATTCTAGAAGGCTCAACGGCTGGTTTCGTTAGAAAAGAGCCGACGCCCTCCAGTCAACACCACCCTTGCTTATTCATTTATAAACGGCAAATACCTGCTCCTTGACTAGCCAGTTTTCCATTCAATCCGCCATCCACTATTCTTTTAAATCTTTCCACACCATGCCCACTACTTTCTCTCCAAGCGACCCGGGACCAAAGGAAGAGGTAATGGATTATGTTAGTAGTTTAGAGAATGCGTACAGAGGATTAAAAATAATAAGCATCAAATGCGACGCAAACACCATTTATAGCAATGGTGTGTGCTATACCCGCGACGGCCGCTTTTACGCCGATAGGGGAGAAGACGTGAGTATAACCTACACATATGGAAGCAATGAAGTAAAGCTAGAGCGGGTTATTCGTAATAGAATATTTTAAAATGGCTATAGCCAAGGTAATCACTTGGGTCGCCATTGCCTATAAGAACCAACTATGAACTAAATGGCAGTATTCCCTCCAATACTCCTGGCATAGCGATTGAACAAATATCTTGCAAAGGAAATAATGTTTATAATGTCAATACCCCATTTGCAACCAGCAATAATACTTTTCAAAAGTACAAGGACATGAAGATTGTTGTCACAATAAGAGACGGCCAATCCAGATATAACATTGACTGTGAAATCAAAGACTAGTTTAAGTTTTTCTATTCAATAAAGTTGAACTTTTTTCTGTTAACCTATTATACAAGCTAAAACCCCAAAAAACACCTAGTTGCTAGAGCGGACTGTAGCAGAGTGCTGGATGCGTCTTGTGCGCTGATATTTTGGTAGCAGAGAAACAGGAATGCCCATGTTAGTTGGCCGTGGCTGCTGTTTCAGAGGCCTAACAGGGCTTTTAATTATTTTATCTGTTGAACGCCCCTTGTTGACCACCAGCTGTTTGCCAACTGACAAGGCAATCTTGCGTGGCTCTTTTTCAGCAATAGCAGCAAGTGCAGGCGGCAGGCTGTTCGAGCTGACATCCAATAGACAGTCATTTTCCAGCGTGGTTACTTTTACGCGGTTGTCGCTTGCAAATATTAGGTATTTGCCAAGTTTGTAGAACCGGCAGCTGACGGTCCCAATGGCACCTACTTTATGCGTAGTCATTTTGGCAGCATACAGATTAGGGACTGCCCGGTGGATGGCATTCAAGCATGTCCGATACATGGGTTCATCGACCAGGCAAAAGTTACGCATAGCTATTATTTTTTGTTCAAAATTCGTGCTGTGCACACAGTGTAGTGCTTGTGTAAATGGAAAAAAGGGAGGTGCCGGAGACTAGGAAGTAAGAAAAATGTGAATGTCGATGTGCTCTTCCAGGACAAAAGAATGAAATGCACCTAGACTTTATATAGCATCCGCCTTACTTGAATGTTCACGGTTGGTAGGTTGTTTCTTTCTGTGCGCAAACGACGGCGCCCAACATTCATTTATCTAGTGGGAGATTAAATCTTTGACACGGGAAAGCACAGAAAGAGATCTTTTAATTTGAAGAAAATTACAAAAGGAAAGGGGCAATCTAATGGCGATGGTTTAATTTGCTGGCCTTTTATTACCATTGACTGGGGCGCATAGCACAACAGTGGGTACAAAGGGTGCCTGCCAAAAGAAACTAATAAATGTGGTAATTCGCGTTCAAAGATAGGACTGCTATTGTAGCATATTAGCTGGGTAATTAAACGGCTGCTTGCTGAAAAGAATGGCAGGCGGAGCTTTCTGCACCGCCCGCCTCCACACGGCGCCCGCACCTGTGCTGCAATCGCGCAAAGTGCCTTGGTCCGGCCGATCGGACAATTAAATCGACTGGCGATTACAGGTCTCCGCAGCGGCGCGTGACCGCAAAATTGCATGCTTGTTCGCCTGGATGACGTGAGCGCTCTCCACCTGCCTGGTGGCCGGTTAAATTTCAGAGACTGGTCATTGGATAATCCATAAACTTAGAGAAACTATAGGAATTGCGTCTAACAAGCACGCAACAAAGAAAAAAGAGCTACTGAAACGCTGCTCCGGCTATCCGCCAAACGGCCCCCTTCGGCCGCGGACTTGTAGAATAAGGTCATACGTGGAAAACGCGGGAGGGGTTGGGTGAGCAAGGAGACTCCGGCGCCCTTGTCGACTAAAAATACAATCGATTGAACCCTTCCCTCTCGGCCCGGGTTTCCTCTATCGCGCCAATATACACGTGCATGGCGAAGGGGGGAAAAGTCACAACCTGCCAGACTTGCCAATGCATTGGCAACGGAGGGAGCTTGCTTGGCGAGCGGATAAGTAGGCGAAGCAGCGTAGGCAATAATAAAATAGAGAAAGAGGCCCGCACAACGGCACTGGTGCGTAGACCGCGCCAACCAAAAATACACAGGGAAGAGAAGTAGGAAATGGGGCACTCGGCAAACACGTTTACAGACCCGTGTTCATCGAGTTCGGATCGCTACCCTGTGGCTGGGACGTGTTCAGGCTCGGGGTGCCGGCAAGCATGGCGGCCAGGCCGCTCGAGGCCTGCGGCTGCTGCTGGAACTGCTGGCCCATGGCCGACGGCGAGATGCCCGACTCGAGCTCCTGTATCCGCTGGCCCATGGTCTGGAGCGTCTGCTGCAGCTGGCGGATGTAATCGACCGACTTCTTCAGGATGACGCCCTTGTTGGGCTTGACATTGGGATCGATAATGGCCTCGGGCAGCAGGTAGAACAGGTCCTGGATGCGGTCGTTGATGTTGTCGCGACGGCGCCTCTCGACGGCGTTGTGGCTCTCGCGGCGACGGCGGCGCTTCTCGATGCTCATGGTGGCTCTACATGCAATTAGCAGGAACAATGGCAAGAGGGGGTTTTTAGTGCGCGGAGATTGGAGAGAGGGGGAGAGGCACACAGACAAAGGGTGGCGAGAATATACGCCGCGATAATGGCCTGGTCAATGGACAGAATGGCCAGGCAGGCGCGCTGGGCTGGCCAGGCTATTGTGAGCGTTGGCAGCTGCGAGCACCTGCTGCAATTATGCCCGCGCCGCAGCCAATCGGAGGCCGCAGCAGCGGGGCGGAGTGGAGGAGCACTTACAGTTTGTGGGTGTCGCCGTCACCGTCTTCCATGAGCGACATGAGAGTCGGGTTCTGCGGCGAAAAGTCGGCGGCGCTGGAGCCGCCGAGCTGCTGCGCCGTGAACGACGACGGGTCCAGAGCCGAGCCGATGCTCTGCTGCTGCACCAGGTGGTTATCGAACCACTCCGAGTGCGCCGGCAGCGACATGCTCTGGAACCCGCCGGGGCTGGTAGGCGGCGGGCTGGCGCTAAAGGCCTGCATGCGCAGCATGTGGTCGGTTGCCGCCTGTGCGGCCTGGCGCTGGTTCAGCAGCGTGGCCGGAATGCTGCCCGGGATGGCGCCCGACGCCATCGCCGCCAGGCTGTGGTTAGGGTAGCTGTTGGCCGGCGACAGGTCGCCCAGGTCGTCGGTGCCCGGCGAGAACATCTCCTGGTGCACGGGCGACCCCAGCTGCGTGCGGAACAGGTTCTGCTGCGGCGTCTGCTGCTGGAACGAGTGCTGCTGCTGGAGCTGCTGGAAGCTGCCGGCAAACCCGCTGCGGTCGTGGTCGGTGCCAAACGAGCTGCCCATCTGCCGGTTGTTGGCGGAGCCGTTAAAGTTGATGGGGACGCCGCTGGCCGAGGATGGGTCCATTGCAAGTGTCGTGCTGGGTGAGCTGCTGCTGGTGTCAGCAATGTTCAGGTGCGAAAAGCCGGAGAGCTGTGCTGGCGAGTGGAAGTTGTGCGCGAGGTCCTGCAGAAACTTCGAGTCAATGTCAGTGTTTAGCGGCGTGCCGCCCATAGTACGCCTCTGGGTGTTGCGGCGTTCCCGGCGGAGGATAAAAGGTGCTGGCCGAGGTCAAGCGTGCGCAGCCGAGTGCTGGTGCGGGTTTGGTGCTGACGGGCAGTAACGGGGGTGCCGCTGGCTCGCTCTGTCGATAACGCGTTTACGGTCCGCTGACAAGCAGAGCGTGCGGATGTTGGGGGAGTCGTGACTCTGGGCGAGGTGCGACGTGTGAGAGCGCGGAGATGCTTGGCGGTAGCTAAGCCTTGAACCAAAAAAGGGGTGCACGGAGGCAAGAAAATACGCTGAGAGCAGGAATATGAAAAATGTAAAAAGGACTTGGAAGAGAAGAAGAACGGGGGGCGGGATGGCCGCACGCAGAGGTACAAATACTCGCCAGCAATGCGGCCAAAGAGGGCGCCGCGGCTGTTTTTTTTCGTCTTTTCCGGGGGGTGCAACCACCCGGCCCCCCGACCCGGCGCTGCGCCCCCCGCGCCGGTCCAATTGCCGCGAGGAAATCAAAGGCGCAGCGCTCGCTTTTGACAAGCCCAGCGTCGCGCGCTCTCCAGCCTTTCTGCCTTTGAACGCGTCCGCTCTTCTTATCCTTTCTCCGACCGACGCCCAGCTGCGGGACGGGCTTTCTTGAATTCCTTTCTGCGGCCCAATTGCGCGGTCGCCAAAGTCTCATTCCGAAAAGTCTCGCGCATCGCTCTTCCGCACACATTGCAGCTCTTCGTCCATGCGGCGCTCTCTTTCGCAAGTCTCAACCCCAGGCCAAGTCAAGCGAATGCGCACCGAAACCGACAAGACAAAGCTCTACGACCGACAGCTACGGTAAGCATTTATGCGCTTGTGTCGCAGCAGGCCCCCCGACGCACAGTCCTAACTTGCCGTTGTGCTACCGTCCTCCTGTAGACTGTGGCAGAAAGACGGGCAGGCGGCCCTCGAGCGCGCGCGCGTGGTCGTGGTTGGATCGTCGACACTGGCATCGGAATCGCTCAAAAACCTTGTTCTGCCAGGTAAGTACTGCGGGACGGCTCCCGGATGTGACTCACCCGGACGGGATCCGGCAGGTCCTAACGTAGGTCATGGGGTGTATCAGGAAGCCTCGTCTGCGGATCCCGTTTCCGAGAGTTACAGCGCCATCTTCTCCAGACCGCCTCTGTCATGCGGACACGTGGAGCGCTCGTGCGGACGCCGTGTACTGAGCCATCTGTGTGCCGTGGTAGGAATTGGCGAGTTTATCGTGGTCGACGACGCGCTGGTCGCCGACGAGGACCTGCGCACGAACTTTTTTGTGCGCGCAGCGGACGCAGGCAAGTCGCGCGCGCAGAGTATTGTTGACAATCTCTGTGAAATGAACCCTGACGTGCACGGCCAGGCCCTGGTCAAGGCGCCCCCCGAGTTTATCGCGCTGAGCGAGCAGGACGGGCCCGAGGCCGAGCTGCTTGGCAGCGCAACGCTGGTCATTGTCTGCGCGCAGCCCGACGAAATCGTGCGTGCGCTGGGCGCGCGCTGCTGGGACGCCAACATCCCGATGGTCGCTGCGTGCAATGCCGGGTTCATTGCCGAGATTCGCACCGCCGTGCGCGAGCACACCAGTAAGTATCCGCTTATCTTGCACGCCGCGGCTGCGCAGCCCGGAGCAAGGGCTTGACCTTTTTGCTGTAAGGGGCCTGTCTTTACTGTCTTCCGCAGCCCGGAGCTCGGCTTCTTTGCTACCCCCGCGCCTATTGGATGTATAAAGCGCAAAGGCCAGCCTGGCAGTTTGCCTTCCCCCGGGGAGGGGGCAGTTTCTACGCAGTCACATTTGCAACGCTCGGAGTTTGTAATTTGGCTGTAAAACATGTTGTTCGCTGCGCGTCACCGGATGTAATGACCAAGTGCCCCGTGCCCCTCCCGGTCCTGCTAATACTGCGCGTTCTCCACAACTTTTTTCCGAGCCACCCGGCAATTGGCGAGTTGAGCATGTGTCAGCTGGCAATCTGCCGCTCGGAGAAGTAGCCAAAGGAAAGCCGGTCACGTTTAGCAATCTGCCAACCGGGAGCAACTGACTGACGCGTTTTTATTATTATTCTGGTAGTTGTTGAGTCCCACGCGGGCGCAAAATCTGACTTGCGCGTCATGGCGCCGTTCGCCGAGTTGCGCGCGTACGCCGACTCGATTGACCTGGAGGCTCTGGATTCAACAGACTTGGCGCATGTGCCATTTGTGGTGCTGCTGATCAAGGCCGTCGACAAGTGGGTGGCCGAGACTGGCTTGGCAAAGACCGGCCTGGAGTACAAGCATCGCAAGGAGATTGCAAAGCTGGTTAGTCGGATGGCGCCGGCGCCCGGCGAAGAGAACTTTGACGAGGCCGCTGCCGCCGTCAACGCCAATTGCAGCGACTACGAGGTCCCGAGCGAAGTGAGCCAGATCCTGGCCGACCCTGCAGCCAACGCTGCCACTGCGCAGGTAAGTGAATCCGATTGCAAAATGGCCGCTCAGAACCCTTGCAGCGGCCATTCTGCGCTTTCCGCTGGCTCTGCTCTACGTCGCCGTGCATGCATTCATTTAGCTGGCTGCTATTTTTGCCTGCCACGGGTCATGTGAGGAGAGAGTGCGTTTTTCGTGAACAATTCCCAGGAGCCACGTGGCTCCTTGTTGGCATTATTAATTTACTGCCGAGCGGCGACCCTTGTTTGCCAGCTTTCAAATGTCAGCTGCACACTGTCTCCCGCGCACACACAAAGTCTTGTCGGCCTGCGTATCGCAGAACATCAGCGAGGCCCCTCCTCTGATCAGCGTGGATTGGAGTAGAGTAGTAGCCGGGTACATTGCTTGGCGCTACTGCCGGCGAGTTTAATTAGGCGGGATCTGCCAACTGCGCTAATGTCAAATGTCATCTATGCTAAGTTTTAATTAATAACTGCGTTTGGCCATTCTCTCACTTTTTTCGGAGCATGTGTAGACAAGCAGCTTTTGGCTACTGGCGAACGCGCTGCGCAGATACCTCGGGTCCGAGTATGCCGAGGGAAAGCTGCCGCACAGTGGCGCGATACCCGACATGAAGGCCGACACCCAGTCGTATATCAAGCTGCAGCGCATCTACAAGCAGAAAGCCGAACAGGACAAGGCCGAGCTGGTCCGCTGTCTGTGCGATGTGCTGCAGGAAGCCGGGCTGCCGGCCGAACACGTGTCGTCGGACGAAGTCGACATGTTCTGCAAGAACGCTGGCAGGCTGAGACTGGTGCGCACCCAACCGGTGCACCACGATGCCGAAACCGCGCCAGCAATCTGGGGCAATCTGGCTGACGAGGGCGTGTCTGCGCATTACGCGCTGTTTAGAGCCGTCAACACGTTCCTGGCCAAGAACGGTCGCTATCCAGGCATGCCTGGCGTGGATGTCAGCGACTTGGATGCACTCTGCGTGCAGGATACAAGCGAGCTGCAAGGGATTGCGGCCGAGCTTATGCGCGCCTGGGGCGACAAAGACCCTGAGACTCCACAAAATCTGGCGGCCGAGTTTGTGCGCTCCGGGTGCATGGAGCTCCACAATGTATCGGCAATTGTTGGCGGTGTGGTTGCTCAGGAGACTATCAAGCTTATCACGCACCAGTATGTGCCGCACGACGGTGTGTGTATTCTCGACACAGCCAACACCACATTGGCTGCAGTTAAGGCATAGAAGATTGTGTCTGTTGAACTATCAATGTCATTTTTGTAAACAACCGTATACTAACAAATGAATTTGGAGCTATTAAGCCGAACTAAACCCATTAATCTGGTCGACGAGCTGGAATATGGAACCGTTGCCAATATCATAGTAGTCCAGGGTAATGAAGTTGAGGGCGCGCTCGCCCCACACGCTCTTGCACGTTTGCCAATGGGTATCAAGTGAAGCTAGTTCATTGTAGCCATGGTCCTTGACTTGCTGTGCGGTCAGCGGCGTGTCGATATTTTCCCCAGCAAGCGTCGCCCGGTTATACACGAAATGGTTCATAACAACCAGATCGCGTGCAACACCGTCACGCGGGCGGTCTTGGTTACATGGAAAATTTTCCACCGGATGAATGTTGGCGTAGGGAATTTCGACTACGTATTCCCACTCTGGCAAGATGTACGGCACCTGAGCGACATCGGCTTTGTCATCGAGAAACGTGACCAGCCGCTGGTTCTTGCCGATCAGCTGCTCTAACGTAGGCCACGCATATCCACTGTGCGTGTCGCGAGGAGCAAAGTCAGGCGCGTATGCGTAAGTGGCAATGCCAGACTGCTCAAAGCTCGGCCTCAGCTCGTCAGGCGTGAATCCGCTCACATTTTCGATAATCAAGGTTATAATCTCGCGCGGGTTGGCATCCATAAACTGCCTGATCACGTATAAGGTGTCTACCAG
>JANBPA010000137.1:20133-30682 GCA_027575275.1 Coemansia sp. RSA 2711
CTTTCTTGATTGAGCACTGGTAGTGCATGTGGTGGCGGGTACGAGTATGAGTTGTGCGTGCAGGCGAAGCTCACATCACGGTATGAGCGGCTGCAAAGCTCCGCGTGGCCGTTGCAGGGCTCGGCAGACAAAGCTGACGCCAGGTGCAAGGATATAGCAAACAGTAGCCCCAGCGGTTGGCGCATATTTCAATAAATTATACAGATATGTGTCAAAAGAAGCCTACGCAATAACAGACCGAGATGTTAAAAGAAAAATTGGAGGAGAAAAGGAAAACGCAGCTTTGCCTTGCAATTCCTTTTTGTTCATAACACAAGCCTCCTCCTTTTTCTCCCGCTGACTCCTTGGCTTCCTTTAAATCTGGTGTGAAAAGAAAGCCCATGTGGTTCTCTTCTTATTAATTCTTTGGAAGGCTTCCCCACATGGTTCTGGTCCAGTTTCCATCTCCTCGGAAGACAATGTTTTTTCTCGGACTAATGTTGGCAAAAAATATTGCTACGCGTGCTGGTGAGCTCGCGTGGTCATAGTTCGTGACCGTCAGTTTCCAATGTGGCGTTTATTGTGGCCCGAGCCGAGATTGGTTCTTCCGAGCAGTAGCTGTGTGTGGCATGTGATGGGGTGCATGGCATTAGCTAATCTGTAGTTTACCAGGTGCTGTTCAACGCGGGTCATCTGGCTATCACGAATAGCTTCATGTGAGTGCTGGCGTTTATTGCAATTACATTTTGTTCCGTGGTCTCGGTCAGCACGACTTTGCTGCAATGCAGCTGCTAATTGCTAAAATTGTGCCATATGCTATTGAAAATAACGCACACTAGCTCCAAGTCTTAGTTCGCCCCAAAACGTTCGCAGACCTTGATCAGGTCGGCAAAAATTCCAAAGGCGGTGACGGCAGCACCGGCGCCCGCGCCCTGGACAATCAGCGGATTCGGGAAGCGCTCGGTCGTGAAGGCAATGATGTTGTCGCTGCCCTTCAGCGACGCAAATGGATGGTCGAGCGGGTAGCGCGCCAGCTTCACGCTGCTCTGGTTATTCACGCCATCAACCATGCCGACATAGCGAAGCACTGATCCCGAGGCTAACGCCTCCTCATTCAGTTGCTTAAAGTGCTCGTCAAACTCTGGCAGTCTGCTCATAAACTCTTCGGCAGTGGTCACGCTACGCAGCTGCTCGGGCACGATGTTCTCAACCGGCAGCGTATCGATGCTCAGCTCGTGGCCGGCAACGCGGCCCAGAATCGTGACCTTGCGGGCAACATCCATACCGTTGAGGTCGTCGCGGGGATCGGGTTCGGTATATCCGCTGGCCTTGGCCACCGAGACACAGTCGGAGAACTTTTGGGTTGCGCCGGGAATCGAAAAGTTGTTGAACAGATAGGAGAGCGTGCCGGAGAAAATCCCCTCCACCTTTACAATCTTGTCGCCCGTGCGCACGAGATCGTTCAGGGTCGAGAGGACGGGCAGGCCGGCGCCCACCGTGGCTTCGTGGTAGACGGAGGGGCCCTGGGGCGACGTCGTCAGCTCCTGGATCTTGCGGAACAGCGAGATGTCGCCCGAAAATGCCTTCTTGTTCGGCGTCACCACATGCAGGCCCTTCGACAGCCACAGCGGGTACAGCTCGGCAATCGTATCACTCGACGTGCAGTCAACCACGGCGGTCGGACCCTTGAGCGCAGCAACGGTGTCAGCAAACTGTGCCAGATCCGCAGCCGCAGCCGAGCCGCCCAGGACCTTTGACTTCCACTCGTTCAGGTCGCCGACCGCAAACGGCGTCGATGACACGGCCATCTTCTTCGAGTTGATGATCCCGACCACCGCGATCGGAAGCGCAGCAAAGCAGGGAGACCGCGAGTGCGCGACGAGCTGCTCGATCAGAGCGCTGCCTACAAGGCCGGGGCCGACGATAGCGACGTTGAGCATAGCTTGGGAGTTTGCAGAAGCGAGCGTCGACAAAGTGCTGCGAAAATAGCGATAAGCGAAAGAGAAACGTCATCGAAAATGCGGCCGTTTGTGACCCACGAAAATGCGCCGCGGCAACTCGCCGAGCCGAGGTTCCTGGAGCTGCAGCTCGTCTCCAGCGGCTTGTTGGCAGAGCGGTCTCCTTGCCTGGCGTGCCAAAGTTGCCCTTTGGACGACGTTGGAGCGGCTGTTAGCCTGTCAGGGCGAGGAATCCTCACTGGTCGACACAATAGGCTCTTAGCACGCGACTCGCCCAGAAGGAAACTCTGTTACTGAAGTCCCGATCATGTGGGCTGCGCTCAAACGTCAACGTGCAGCTCACTTCAGGAAATAAAATGCGGCCTTCTGTTCCTGCTCGACAACCCTTTTCTTCCAATTGCTAATTCCCAACTTGTTAGATGCGCAACAGTGGCTCGACCGACGATTCGGCAACCACAAAGTCACATATCGGCATATTCGACCGCTTCCAGCTCTACAGCCAAGCCGCCCTCTACATCGGAGTAACCAGCGGCGTCGCCCTCGGCCTCTACCTGATGTTCCGCCGCTACCAGACCAGCGCCGACATCCCCGAGAGTGCGGTAAAGGCACACAAGAAGATCCGCGGCTTTGTCATCGACGTGGCGGACGGCGACACGCTGCGCGTGTACCATACGCCGCTGATAAAGTGGTTTGACCCGATGCCCGAGAAGAAGCGCGGGTTCTCAAAGTACACGATACAGGTGCGGCTGTCGGCAGTGGATGCGCCCGAAGTGTCGCACTTTGGCAAGCCAGCGCAGCCGCTGTCCGCAGAGGCCAAGCAGCTGCTGGCCGACCAGGTGCTGAACAAGCGGGTCACCATTGTGCCGCTGGCCAAGGACCAGTACGGGCGCGTGGTGGCAACAGTCACGTATCGCAAGTTCTGGGGGCTGATCAAGCAGAACGCGTCGCACGAGATGCTCCGCCAGGGAATGGCCTCGCTGTACACCGGCGGCAATGCCCAGTACGACGGCGAGAAGCAGCTGCTTGAGCGGATCCAGGAGGACGCCAAGCGCGCCAAGCGCGGTATCTGGGGACTCAAGAACATGGAGCTGCCGTCCGAATACAAGCGCAGACACAAGTAATGGAGCTGGATATCCATTTCGTAGGGGTGTATTTTTGTACGTTTCAGTATTTTTTTTGTCTGCAATAACATCGGTCTAGAAATTTGGCAGGTCCGAGCGCCAGCTCACAAGAACTGGACTCCCAAGCCAAATTGCAATCCGGGCTTTGGCCGATCGGTGGTCGCTGCAACCAGGGGCAGACAGCACGAGAGCTCAACACGCACTATGCTGTGCTGGTATACCAGACCAAACCCGGCGGCCACCGACGGCCGCATAAAGAATCGCCGGATCTCGTCCACTGGCAGCGAACCACGGGCCGGCTTGCGCAATAAGCCGCGATTATCAAGCAGTGCCAGCTGCCCGGCATTCGCCCACAGATGGCCCTTTAGGGCTGGGGTCTTCACGTACGGCAAGGGCGTGAGCAAGCTGACCCCAGCAGCATAAAACACGTCGCCGCCCACGCTGTCGTTATGATCGCGCGGTCCGATTCCGCGGAACTCAAATCCGCGCACGCTCGTTTGCCCGCCCAAGAAGAACCGATCGGCCAGTGGCGACCGCCCCGACTGGCCAAAGCTCCACAATAGCCCGCCCTGCACACCCGTAGACAGAATGTACTCGGATTCGCCTATCCGCTGGTTGGTCTGCATCTCGAATTGCGTCTTGGCAAACCGCACGTCGCCCAGCAGCCCAGCCAGCTCGGTCGATAGCTTGACCAGGCTGCCACGAGTCGGCACCGTGTGGGAGTCGCGGTCGTCGTGGGCAAGCGTATATGCGATTGCCGACTTCAATGAATGCCCAGCTTCACCGCGCAATGTCGGCGATGCATCCAGGCCAAGGTTGCAAATGTCTCGCCAGGACATCAGGTACTGCAGCTCATGTGTGGTGCCGTTGAATCCGGATGCCCGGTATGCCGTGCTCAGCGTCCGTCGGATTTCGTCGTGGGCGCTGTAGGGCCGGCTGTCCATTGCTGCCTGGCTTGCGCACAGTCTCAGCTGCCGCTTCGGATCGGCGTTCACAGGGACCGATAGCAGGCCCTGAAACGCCGCCTGCGTCTTGCTTCCGCGCGAGTAGTTCGCCTCCAGCGACTCGCCGCCGCCCCAAATATTGTTCAGCTGGCCGGTCACGTTAGCCGTGCCCTCGTCGTCGCCCACGTTGACTCCGGTTCTGATCGCGTACCGGCTGCCATCCAGGCAGCTAAAATGGACATCAATGCCCTCGCCGCCGTTCTGGGGCTGATCCAGCTCAATGTGGACGCCTTTAACGATTCCCAGCGCCTGGAGCTTGCCGGCTGCCTCGCGGCTTTCGGCCACCGCGCGCTCGACGGTTTGCGCCGCAAACATAGGCTCGAGGAGCGTGCTGAGAAAGCCATGCCGGATCCGCGATACGCCCGATATCGAGAATCGGTTGATGCTAATGCTATGCTTGCTAATATCCACTACGGCCGAGGCAGCCTGTGCGGGCCGACTGTGCCTGGCAGCCGCTTGCTGCGCTTCATCGAATATTCCGCGCGCTGAGAGACCGTCAACCGCGCTATCTGTCGCCATATGTGCCCCTTCTCGCGAATCTCCGCCAAATTAATAAGAGCCAAACTGGCAGAATGCAAACGAAGAAAAAAAAGTGCAAGGAAAAAAGACGGTCTGATCACACTGCATGCCCACAACCTTCGCGTTGATCAACGCTAAAGTTGATTTCGCAGGCTTTTTGGCCATGTGTGGCCAGCCAAACTCTGCCACTTATATGAGATGAATACGCCGAGGCTATGTTGCGCTAACGGGCAGGTGCTGGTCGACGATGCTGACACAGTGCTGAAGCTACGGACCGAGCACCGGATAGTCGGGACACTGGAAGGCAGCCATCCGACCAACCCGTTGCAAAACAACTACTTTGGTCTGCCGCTGATCCTGCTTCCCGAAGAGGCCGCGCTGCTGCTGGAGCAGCACGCCATTACTCTTGACGGTGACGCATTTGCGTGGCCTGAAACTGAGCAGGACAGAGTCCGGTTTGGCTTGTTCAAGGACTTGCATGGCCGCGGGTACTTTATAACCCGCGGAATCAAATACGGTGGCGACTACTTGCTATATCCAGGTAAGGCAAAGGCAATAGACGTGTGGTCTTCCTTGCCTGCCATTGTTAACTGGAATTAAACCAGGCTTGTACGAATAGGAGATCCGCTGCGCTACCACTCTTCGCACATTGTCAGCTTAATCGACCACGGCCAGAAGCTTACTCCGCGGCAGCTCGTGACGCTGGGTAGACTGTGCACTGCAGTCAAAAAGATCCGGCTCCTTAGCTCGTGGAACGCCGAAGCCGGCAGCTTCACCCACATCACACTAAACTGGTCTGGCTTCTAGCGTTGACAAAAAACGGGGTTTATATAAATGTTGAAATAAGCGGGAGAAGGCACTGAATATGACTGGAAGCAATTATGTCCTTCACATTAGTCGCTCTTTGTGCCCGTCAGCTTGCCGTAAATGTGAAGCAAGAACACCGATGCAATGAACACCAGGCTGAGCACCAGCACCACTACCGGGTCGACTTTAAGCCCCGGCGCATCGTCCGTGTACAGCCGCATCATCGTCTGTGTACTGCCTGTCGCCCGCGATACTTGCCGTCCGCCAGCATTTCCGCCGCGGCCCGACGCCGATGAACCGCCCCGACGCGCTCTAACGAATGCATAAACGTATCCGTTGTCAGCAAGCATTCCGGTCAAAAATGCGCAGCGTTTTCGTCCTGCAAACCCTTACCTGAGAGGACGCGGCACTCCGCCGGCCGCAACCGGGCCTCTCTTGACAGCAGACGACTCAGCCTACACAACTTTAAATTAGCTAAACGCCGTCCAACGCATATGCACCCACACCCGCCACCTGAACGCATAGGCGCCCAGACAACACGAGCCTCCACCGTACCATTGTGGTTTTTGTTGTGTATCCAAGAGGTTCGAAGCTTGATCTGTTTCGCAGCCAAGCTAGCAAGCAACTACGACTTTTTTCTTTCCGAAGAGTTTGGTAGATGCGAGATGGCCAGAAATGCGCTTTTGAATTCTCCTTTCTTCAGCTTTCCGCTTCCAAGAAAGCCCGAACGCTCTGTGGTCAAGATAAAGAAGAGGAGCAAATTCGCGTTGCGAGAGTTTACAAAGATAACAACAACAGGAAGAGCAGAGAAGGCCCAAGAGAATGCTTGATCATTTTCTTCTGTTGCTGGTCCTGAAATCGGTTAGCAGGCCTTGCAGCCAATCGCAGACCGCAAACACACCTTGGTACTGCGCGTTCGTGATCTCGAATCTATTTTTTCTTTACTTCGCGATGCTGAGCGCCGACCAGATCCAGATCTTCTGCCGAACCGGCTACCTCATAGTGCCCGACTTCCTGGCGGCCGACGAGATCAAGCAGCACCAGGACGAAGCAGAGCTGCTTACCAACCACTGCTGCGAACGCGGCGACTTGGTTGCGCAGTGGGGCTGCGTGGTCGAGCCGCTGGGCTGCGGCTACTTTGACCACAGCGAAATCCCTGCAGACGCACGATCATCTCGCGCAGAGTACCTGCGAATACGCGCACAGGTCAGCTCCAGCGGCCTGGCTGCGCGGGTACTAGACAGGTTTGGCGCATGCGCAAGGCAGCTGCTGGCGGACGCGAGTCAGCGAGAGGTCGTGCTGCTCAACGAACAATATATCGTCAAGCCGCCCCGGTCCACAGCCGAGTTTGCCTGGCACCAGGACGTGCTCTACTTTTCCCAGACGCAGCGGCAGCACATCATTGTAAGCGTATGGACCCCACTATGCGATGTCAGCTCGAAAAACGGCACGGTCCTTATTGACCCGTACCCGGACCCCACGCGCCCTGGTGAATACCCGGCGCAGCCAGCAAGTTCGCCGATAGCTGCGATATTAGCAGCCGGTAGCGCGCTGTTTATGGACGGACGTCTGCGACATTGCAGCACCGAAAACACGACCAGTACATTCCGAACTGTGTATATGCCGCAGTTCTCACTCGGAGCAGTCGCCGCCGGCAGCGAGCTGGCAGCGCTGGCGGTGCCGGTTGACCAATAACTAATAGTTTTTTGCGAACACGTGTCGACAAGAGTTACAGAGTAGAAACAGAACATATTGGGCAGAGACTAGTCCTTGGCATCGGCAATGCCCTGGCCGGTAATGGCAAACACGGCCTCGGCCTCGGGCAGACAGGGCGAGTCGTAGATTTTGCACACGCGTGTCTCGCCGCGGCCCTTGCGCAGCGACAGACGCGTGGTCGACGCGTGCGCAATGATGTTGCCGCCAATCGGCTTCTTCGGATCCGCAACAAACGTGGCCATGCCGCCATCGACCTGAGCGACCACCTGGTTCGTGATGACCACGGCAATGCCAAACTCGTCAGCCAGCCGCATCAGCGTGCGCAGAAACCGCGCCAGATGCATCTGCCGCGCCGACAGCTCGCCGCGCCCCGAGTAGTCTGTACGGTAGAGCGCCGTGGAGCTGTCGACGATCAGCAGACTGAACCGCGACTCGGTCATCAGCATCGATGCCTGGTTCAGCAGCGCTGTCTGGTGATCCGAGTTGAACGCGCGGGCGTACGCCACGTTGTCCAGCACCTCGTTCGGGTCCAGGTTGTACCGCTCGGCAATCTCGACCAGCCGCTCAGGCCGGAACGTGCCCTCCGTGTCGATGTACAGGCACTTGCCCATCGCGCCGCCGCTCGGCTCGTCCAGCTGGCACGTCACCGCCAGCGTGTGGCAGATCTGGCTCTTTCCCGTGCGGAACTCGCCAAAGATCTCGGTAATCGACCCGGTCTCAATGCCGTGTCCGCCGAGCAGCTTGTCCAGCTCGGTCGACCCCGTGGTGATGTGCATCAGCTCGGACCGCTTCTGGTGGTAGTCGGCTGCCGTCGTGAAGCCCATCGGCACAATCTTGGCCGCCTCGTTCAGCACCTTGTCCACCTTGGTGTCCGAGAAGCCCTTGATGGTCAGCAGCTGCTTGCGCGGCGTGTAGGCAACCGCCTCAACCGTAAAGTAGCCGGCCTCGGTCAGCTTCTTGACGTCCGCAGCGCTGATGCCGTATTGCTCGAGGGTCTGGATGGGAATGGGCCCGGAATCCTCGGCTTCCTCCTCGACGCCGTTGACCTCGGACTGGTCCTCGTACTCCTCAGCCTGCATTTTACTAGAAGGTGCCCGGGGTGAAAAGTTATTTGTGAAAAAGCCAAAACTCGACTCGAAAAAACGCAAGAAGCGAAGATGGGAAAACTAAGAAGCGATCAGAGAAAGGCTGCGATTTATAACCGCGGGGGCAGCATGCTCTCACCCAGTTTGTGGCTGCGGAGAAAAGCCCGAAGCGCCTCGGCCGCCAGCGCGTTCGACAAACGCGCGTTGCTGGGTGCGACCGCCAATTGGCCAGTCCATTTTCCAAATCAGAGAGAAGATTAAATTAGCTAGACGTTGAGCCGCGACGCCAGCATGCTGTGCACGTTGATCTCGACCTCGGACGTGTCGTTGAAGACGTCGCCAATGTCCAGCGACTCGTCCTTGCCGAGCAGGATGTCGCGCTGGATCTGCGCCGCCCGCGAGCCCAGCACCGACGGCGTCTGCTGCACCGCCTTCACCTCCATCATCGTGCGCATCGGCGCGTGGAGCCCGTAGACCTGCCGCTGCATGTGCAGCTTCGTGTTGAGCTGCGTGTTCTCCCAGCTGGCCAGCCGCGACTCCAGCGGGTGCCCTGTGGTCAGCTCCTCGCCGACCCGCTTCGTCGGCCCCTGGTCGATGATGTTGGACACGCCCGCCTGCTGCGCCTCGGGGAGCACCGACGACGAGGCGTCCGACGCCCTGGGCTCGAATCTAAACGACGTTGACATTGTAAATGCGATCTTGAATTTATGTGCAAAGTACGGGGAAAATTGCAGAATAGAGATGTGACGCAGGCCGCCGAAGCGCAGCGCAAAAAGGGCTTGCGCAAGGGGGTCGTGTCCCCTGGGCCACCTGTGCCATCTGGGGCTGTTCTTGGGTGATTGATTTCCTTCAGAGACTGTTGCTGCGGCATCGAGCGCAGCTTCTGTTCTCCAGAAATTTTTTTTGCCATGTTGTATCCAAGAGCCGAGATTGTGCGCTCCGCCGGCGCTGTCGTCTTTGATGCAGACTACGAGCTTGTTCTGACCATTGTCAACCACGGTGACGGGAATAACACCATATCCTTCCCCAAGGGCCAGCTGGAGCCGGAAGAAAGCATTGAGGCCGCTGCCCGCCGGGAGGTTGAAGAAGAGACCGGCGTTATCTGCAAGCTGTTGCCGGATAGCCTGATGGGCGTGGAGAACAGGTATCTGAGCGACACCAAGCGGACAAAGTTTGTGTACTGGTTTGTCGGCACTGCGGTCGAGACCAGGGAGCAGAAGCTTGAAAGCTACGAGCAGCTGAGCGTAAAGTGGATGAGCATTGCAGAGGCCAGGGATGCGCTCTCGCGCGAGAGCAGCCGCCAGCTGCTGGATCTGTGCCTGAAGTTTTTGGAAAAGCAAGGCAAGCGCTAGCTGTGGCATCTATATTAGTGCAAGTTTAGTAATAGCTCCATGTTCAATATATTGCCTATATGTCGAATCGCACAGCCATTTGGTCCCGTGACGCGAGCCACAATCAGCCGGCGTACTGCAAAACTATTTACAACAATTGCATTGCTGGTGCTAGCCAGTGCCCTATAAACTGGGTATATTCTGTTTATTCACGTAATGCCTGGCCAGTTTACAGCCACCGGAAGACACTGCTATTAGAATCAACACAGGCGCTGCGATGAGCGATAAATCGGGCCTCCAAAAGCTCGAGTACCTGTCGCTAGTGAACAAGGTGACAAACGAGTTATCCAACCACACTGGTATATCGGACAAGGATGTGGCCGAGTACATTATCCACCTGCATGGGCAGAGCAAAAGCTACGCCGAGTTTAAGCAGAAGCTGGACCAAGATGAGTGCGGGTTTGCCGACCCGTTTGTGCAAACGCTGTTTCGGGTTATCACCACGATGAAGCCGAAGGAAACCAGTGCTGGCAAGGTTTCACAGAGCGCTGAGCCAGCAACAGCAGCGGCGGCGGCAGATAAGGCGGTCATGTTTCCTGGGCTGGCCATGGCAAACAGGCACGAGAAGGCGCCAGGATCGGAGGCAAGTCGGAGGCTAGCAGACGACATTGACAGACACATTGGCTCAATGATCAGTGATGCTCGGGACGACGGACGACGCCACCGGCAGCGCAGCCGGTCACCGCCTCGCCGCCGGGAGTCAAGCCCGGATGAGAAGCGGCGGCGGCGGCAACGGAGCCGGAGCGACGAACGCAGGCGGCGCGGCGATTCGCGTGAGCGGCGGCGGCACTCGCGCGAGCGTCGGCACAACGGCGACCGTCGGCATGGACGCTCTCGATCGCGTTCTCGGGAGCTCAGCGACCAGCCGGTTATCCACGAGATCTACAATGGTCGCGTGGTGAACCTCAAAGACTTTGGCGCCTTTGTTGCGTTGGACGGGATCCGCGGCCGCGTTGAAGGACTGGTGCA
>JANBPA010000138.1:11727-28249 GCA_027575275.1 Coemansia sp. RSA 2711
CGCGCTTCACGTCAAAGCCGCCGCATACGTTCGAGAGCCCGTGTGCGCTGGCAATGGGCATTGCGCACATATCCGGCATGCTCCGGCAGCTGGCAGCCGCGCCTGACGCGTCAATTGAGCACAGCCCGGTTCCAGCAGCTGTCGTCGAGCTGGTGGCCGGTCTGGCGGCGGAGCTGTCGCTGCCGGCGGACACCCAGGGCGTGTGTATGGAAAAGGCAGTGGCGGCGATGATGGCGCTCGCGTGTGTACTCGACCGGTCCGGCAGCGTGTTTGCGCACGAGCCGACGCGGCAGCAGATGCAGGGCGTGCTGGCGACGGTTGCGGAGAACTTTCCGGTGCCGGCCGAGTCGCCGCAGGCAGCATTCTTCGCGGACAAGGCGCTGCACATCCACGGGCTGCTGCCGCCGGACCACGGCGCAGCAGACAGTCTGGCGCGGATTGTGCGGCTGAGCGCAGGCAGCATGCCGCGGCAGTCGTTCTGGCAGACAGCTTATGACGTACTACTGGATCTGACCGAGCTGGGGCGGCTGGCAGCGGATGGGGATGGCGTGCGGCTGGTGCTGGAGCTTATCGGCGGAGACTGCGACAGAAGCGCGGCGTGCTACTGCGCGGTGCTGGTGGTGGTTATCGATGCGGTCATGCAGCGCGCGCAGGGCAGCGTGCGGGGATCCGAGCGGCCAAAGCACACGGCGGTGCTGAGCCCGTTTGTCCCGCAAGGCCCGCTCGACACAGCCAAGGCGCTCGATGCCCTGTGGCGGATCCTGACTGAGGTTGTTGCGACGCTGCGGGCGAAGGACACGTGGCTGCACGCGAACATTGCGCGCGACCTGCGCGCAATGCTGGACCTGGTGTCTGCACTGACTCCTGATGACGTCGAATCCGGGGCGGAGAGCGAAAGGAAGCGGATTGGCGAGCTGGTGCAGCTGGCAGCAGACGCCCGACAGGCGCTGGACCACGCGGACGGGAAGCAGCCGGAGGCAGGCGCGCTGCCCTGGGCGTTTGCCGGCGACGCCCAGGCGGACTCGGAAGCAGCCGGCGGCAAGCGCAAGCGCGAGCCCGGCTCGGCAGGCAGCAGCGACTCGGCCGGGCCAGACACGAGCAGCGCGCCTGCGGATGCCATGGCGGCGGCGCCGGGCTCAGCGCGGAGCGGCAAGCGCAAGAAGCGCAGCCGGCGCATGGAGCAGGCAAGCGCGGCCGAGGCGCGGCTGGCGGGTGCGCTGGACCGGCTCGAAGCCGAGCTGCAGACTGCGGCGCCATGCGGGCTGGGCCCGCTGCTCCAGGCGCAGACACGCATTGCCAAAATCCAGCAGCGGCTGTGTGAGGCGATGCAACAGCAAGCCAAGCTCGATTGATCCCCCCTGCGCTTTTCTGCTCCTTTTTTTTGTTTGACGCGGCCGCAGGTTTTTATATTCACTTTTCTTTGGTGTTGGTGATTCGGATTGCCTTTTTTCTTTTTTAAACTTTATCTGCATTCAATCGAGGACTTTGGGTGGCAAGAGATGTACAGCGAGGATGAGATTGACCCGCATCGGGGGCAGGCGCAGGCGACCGCCAGCGCGAATCGGTCGCTGTACAACAGCATTGACCCGTTTGCCGAGGGCCGGCCGGAGGGCGAGGCGTGGGGCGCGCAGGAGCCGAGCGCGCATACAGGCAGCGACGCTGGCACGCATGCAGACAGTGATACTGGCACGCATGCCGACAGCGATACGGGCACGCATGCAGACAGCAACGCCGGCGCACATACAGGCAGCAACAGCGGCGCGCAGCCCCCGGCAGGCGAGGCGGCGGCGGCGCCACTGCTGCGGTTCACGGTCGGGCAGATGGTGGACCGCAGCAAGCGCACGCCGGGGTTCACGTTCGACGTGATGACGACACTGCCGAGCTTCAAGGCGCGGCGGTACGCGGGCGTGGAGCGCAACCAGATCGAGTTTGAGCGGCTGCAGGCGCACCTGCGGGCGACGTATCCCGAGTGCCTGGTGCCGACGCTGGGCCCAGGCACCACGGCGAGCAAGTACGTGGGCGACTACCAGAACGACCGCATCGTTGTGCAGCTGCTGCAGCAGTGGCTGGCGCGCGTGGCCGCGCATCCGCTGCTGCGCCAGGACTACGAGCTGCGCCAGTTCGTCGAGGCGCCGTTTGCGTTCAACCCGGCGCTGACGTCGGCGCCGGCGCTGTCGGTTGCGCCGGCGCCGAGCGCAGGGTTCTTTTCGTGGGGCAAGGCGCGCGCTCGCGTGGCGCGCAGCGCGAATCCGACGGCGTTTGAGCGGCAGCTGGAGGCCACGGCCGAGAACCTGGACGCGTTCCAGCGCAACCTGGGCGACGTGCGGCGGTGGCACGGGCGGCTGGCGCGTGCGCGTGCGCGGCTGGCGCTGGACGTGCGCGACGCCGGCACCAAGCTGGTGTCGGCCGGCATGGTCGAGCACAACGCGGGGCTGGCGCGCGCGCTGAAGCGCACGGGCAAGAGCCTGCTGCATGTGGGCGCGTGCGCGCAGGGGCAGGCGAGCCTGGAGGGGTCGCGCGCCGTGGCCGTGGCCGACGTGTACACGCTGGCCTGCGACAACGTGCAGCGCACGCTGGGCAGCCGCCAGGCCATCTTCACCGAGCACCAGGTGGCTGCGCGCCAGCTCGAGCGGCGGCGCCAGGCCGTGGCCGAGCTGCGCGTGTCGGCCAGCATCGGCGCGGCGCAGGCGCAGGAAGCGCTGGCCGAGCTTGCCGCCGCGCAGGCCGACGCCGACAGCAAGCGCGCGCGTGCCGAGCGCGTGGATCGCGTGCTGGCGGCCGACCTGCACGCGTTCGAGGCCAACCGCGAGGGCGACCTGCGCGCGCTGTTTGGCGCGCTGGGCCGCGACCAGCTGCAGGCCGAGCGCCAGGTGCTGGGCGAGCTGCGCGCCGCGCTGGACACCGTGCGCCACGCGGGCAGCGCCGGCTCCAGCAGCACGGCGCTGTCGGGCTGAGTACAGGGGCGAGCGGGTTTATTAATTATTTAGGCTCTGGACTTGCTTAGGCTCTGGGAGGGGACCCTGCTAGTGCGCGTAGATCTGCAGGCAGTCCTCGAGGTAGCGGCACAGACTGTCGGACTTGAGCTTGAGCATGCCCAGCGGCGTCGACGCGCGGCTGAGCAGGAACAAGCGGTAGCGCCCCAGCCGCGCCACCGACGCCTTGCCGTGCGCGCACTCGACCACCGCCAGGTGCAGGCTGTTGCCCGGCGCGTCGTCCAGCTCCGACGCGCCGTCGTAGTCGTCGGCGTCGCGGTCCTTGCGCTCGATCAGCGCCGGCAGGCTCTCGTAGCTCTGCCACAGGCTGGCTGCGATTGCCAGGTCGTCGTCGAGCTTCTCGCGCGGCCCGATGCCGGCCAGCGCGTCGCCCAGGTCGAACGAGCCCAGCGAGCTGCCGTCGCCGTCGTCGCCGCTGCGGCTGTGGGTGCCGGGCCGCTTGCCCGGGCTGCCGGCCTCGGTGGCCAGCGACGACGCCTGCGGGCTGCCGGCCTTGGACGCATGCGCCAGCACCACGCCGTCGGCATTGAACACGGCGCACACCGAAATGTCTCTGGTCAGCGCCTGCTCCAGCACGCGCTTGAGATTCTTCGACCGGAGCATTAACTTTTTTTTCTAAAAAGTGGTATTAGTTTACAGGCAACAAGTAGGATAGAGAAATTGGAGGAGAATGGAAGAAACAAAAAGGGCCCGAGCCAATAAAGGCGCAAAGCCATTGCACGCGGGGGGGGGACAGGTGTGGGATACAAGGAATCTTTGCGCTTCGTCTTCGGAGTTTCTCTTTTCCTGCTTTTCTCTCTCTCTCTTTTATTCATTAGCTCGAGTGTAGCTCCCGATTCTGCCCCCCGAGCATTGCATGCATGGTTGCTTTCCCTCGGCCACAAGCAACCTGCCTCCTCCCCTCCCAAGCACACGCCAATTCTCCCTTGCCGCGATTTCCCTCAGGGAGCGGAGGCCAATGAGCGTGGTTATGCCGGCGTCGTACTTTGCGGCGGACTTTGACAAGCTGACGCAGCTGGTGGCCAACATGTTTGCGCGGGTGGTAGCGCACAACGACCGGCTGCCGCTGGGCACGCAGAAGCCCACGCGGTTCCATTCGCGCGCGCCGCCGAACATCAGCGTGGCCGACTACATGCACCGTGTGGCAAAGTACGCGTCGCTGGAGCCCGCGTGCCTGCTGATCATGCTGATCTACGTGGACCGCATTTGCCAGCGCAACCCGACGTTTACGGTGTCGTCGCTGACCGTGCACCGCTTCATCATTACGGCCGCCGTGGTGGCCTGCAAGACGCTGTGCGACGCGTATTGCACGAACGCGCACTACGCCAAGGTCGGCGGCGTGTCGATGCGCGAGCTCAACTCGCTCGAGGTCGAGATCCTGCGCATGATGGGCTGGCGTTTGGTTGCCACGCAGGAGCAGCTCGAGCAGTACTACTTTACGCTGGTGCGTCAGGACCCCGCCATGGTGCTGCAATCCGACGTGGACACCCTAGCCTCTTGAAAAATTTTGTCCGTTATATTGATAGAATGTGTAATTTACTCTTGTATAAATACAAATAAAAAACTTATTGCCTTTCTGTCTTGCTTCTCTGCGGCCAGATGTGCGCGCCGGCAATGCACAGCTGCGCCGCGTAGTACGTGAGCATTACGGCTGGCTCTGTCCACGCGTGCGCCTGCATGAACTTGCCCCAGGCCAGCAGCGCGTCCGACACGCAGAACAGCAGCGCCCCGGCCACCAGCACGCGGTTGCCGCCCAGCACCGCGCGATACGCCATCGCCACGATCGCGCACACATACGCCACTACGCCCGCCTGCACCACGCCTGGCTCCCGCTCGACCCCCGGCCACAGCTGCACCACCATTGCCGTCGCAGCCGCCGCCAGCGGCACGCCCGGCCACGCCGCCCGCCAGCGCGCCGCAAACGACGCCGTGTAGCACACGTGCGCGGCGAGAAACGACACCAGCCCGGGCACAAACATGCGCTCGTCGGGCACCATCAGAATGCTGTCGCCTATTGCCGATTGCACCAGCCCGTAGAATATCCCCGGATACGTGCTGCTGTCCACCGGGTACGCGATCAGCATGGTCACCGTGGGCTTGAGCAGATACTTGACTGTCTGCTGCTCGAACACTACGGCCGCCAGGTAGACGCAGCCCAGCACAACCGCTGCTATGTGCGCAAGTGGAAACACAACTGCCATTTTTTTAATACTATATACGGACCAGCGGAAAAGAAGAAACGCAAAGCAAATCGCTCTGCTTGCCACCAGACACGATTCCCAGGTAGACTGGCATATTCACGTGCCTCGACAGTGTCCTCGCTGCAGGAGAAGCAAAACCGGCCCGAGTCGAGCTCACAACTGTAGCTGCTTTTTTGGCGGCGGGGGTTAGATAGTCATTGCCATATATTATAATTAATTGTATCTATGCAATCGTAACCATTATATTTTACTCGGCGCGTTTAAACAAGAATGAGACCGCAAAAAGCAGCCCCGCAACCGCCGCCAACACAATGAATACCATGCGCTGGGCGCTCGCGTATGCTGTGATAAACGCGTCGGCAAACGGCTGCGGCGCTCCGTCGGCAGACAGCAGCGACAGATCGCTAAGCACGCTGCTAATCGCGTCGGAAACCGCCGGTGAAACACCCAGTCTGCTGGTGACTAGGCTGCGGACCACCGCCTGAATAACGTTGCTCGATACTGCGGCCGACGCCATCATGCCCAGCGACACGCAGGTTGAGAATACAGCAGCCATGTGCTGGCTGCCGACCGAAGCATGAACTAGGAGGTTAGTGGTGTAGATCCAACCGCCCAGGCCCAATCCGCACAGGAACAGAAACCCGACAAGCTTGCCCGGCCCGCTACCCGCGTCGAGCGCAATCAGCAGCCCGCTGCCCAGCACCACACATGCTGCTTCTGCTACAATAATCTCGCGGCACCGCCCGGTCCAGACAACCAGCAGCCCGCTGGCAACCGCCGACAAAACCACTCCGGCACAGAGCGCCGCCAGATACGCGCCCGAAACCACCGCTGAAGCCTGCCCAACAACCTGTGCGTACTTTGAAGTTGCCGTGACCACATGGTAGATAACAAAGCCCAGAAGCAGTCCGCTGGCCGATGCAGCCGCGACGTTGCGGGACTTGACCAAACGCACAGGAAGCAGCGGTGTCTGGGCGGCCTTCCACTCGTACAGGATAAACAGCACAAGAACCGCCGCGCCAATGGCCAGCGGGCAGACCACCTGGGCGCTCGACCAGGCAAACGCGCGTCCGCCCCACAGCAGCGCCAGCGCCAGCAGCACCGCCCCGGAGATAAACAGCAGGCTGCCGATAATGTCGATGCGCGCAATCCGGCTGGCAAACGTGCCCTGTGCACGCGGTATCCGCAAAAGTATTGCCACCGTAAGCAGCGCAGCCAGGGTGAACGGCACGCTGGCCCAGAACATTAGCTCCCACTTTGCGTGCACGGCGGCGCTGCCAATAAGCGGGCCGATTGCCAGGCCGGCCATGTAAACCGCGCCAAAGCCGCCCACGTACGTGCCCGCCATATTCTCGGTGGCGATTTCGGCAATAATGGCAGTCGGTATGCTTGCTAATCCGGCGCCGCCAATGCCCTGGATTGCGCGGCTAGCAATCAGCATCGGCACGGTAGTCGATAAGCCGCACAGGATCGATCCCACGAGGAATACGAGCACGGCAGAGTACAGCGACTCGAGACGGCCAAGCAGCTTGGTAATGGCCGCAAAGAGCGGCTGGGATGCGGCTAGTGCAACGAGGTAGCTGCCAACAATCCACTCGGCATAGTCTTGCGAGCCGAGCTTGCTGCCGATCGGCGCATACGTTGTAGGAATGGTTGTGTACACTGCCGACATGAATGGCAGGATGCCGAGGCTGGCAACCGCCATTGCAAACTTGAACCCGGATAGCCGCGGGCTGGATGCTTGTACGCTAAATGTCGAGGTCGGCGAGTGCTTGAGTGTAATAGCCAGCGTGTCGGAAGAGCCAATGGATGCAATGGGCTGGCGCAGTGGAAGCTCGTTAAGCGTGTCGCTACTCGAGTCGCCGGAGATTTGCTGCCGGCCGTCCAGCGAGATCCGCATGACAAAATCTGTCAGCGGGAAACTCGTATTCATAGCAAGCATCTTATGAAGGTGTGTTTTAGGAAAGGAAAATAGTACAGCGGTGCTCCCGTTAGAAACTCGGAAGGAAAGGGTCGGGAAATAATACACAGGGATTTGGCGTTAAAAAGAGGGCGGGAGTTGAGGTGGTTGACAACTTGTCAAGAGTCTATGAAATGAATAAATTATCCCAGGATTTGGAGTGGGAGAAATGTGACGGTCTATTTATACGAGGACGACCGTGTCAAAAAAAGGCAGGGAAGTCCCTTGCCGCCAATTTCCGCTGCAATTTGGGTAAACATACCCGTTTAACCCCTCCACTCGCCAAGGAAACCCGGGGAGGCAAATCCGTTGAGCGCAAGGAATACTGCATGTCATCGGGGAGGGCTTTCTAATGCAATGCAATTTTTCATTGCGTTTATTCATTGCAGGAAAACCCCCAGCTGCGCAAAAAAAAATTCCCTTTTTTCGTCTCAAAATACCGCTTTTTCTCCCTGTTTTCCTATTTACATTTCGGTAAATCATTAAACTTTTTTTTCAAAGGGAGACGCGCGGCGGGACGGTGGTGGGTATTAAAATTGGCAGGAAAAGCGGAGGGGAATGTGGATTTACCAGACGCTGCATTTTTAATAACAAGCCACTCGAGTCCACGCTTGGTTTTGCACAGAAAGAAAAGAAACTCTCCCCCCAGCGTCAGGATTTTGTGTTGGAAAAAGGGGAGGGAATTGCGTATCCCCTTCAGCGCTGCATTGCATATTGAGCATGCGGTTATTCCTCTCCCTTCATGCGTAGCAAGAAACTCCCAACTTTGAAGGGGATTTACCGAAAGAGGGGATAAACAATTATGCACTCCTCAATGCCACATTTCGGTAAATATTTTTCATTCCCCGCATGTGGCGGGTATTTGTCTGTATTTTGGGGGGAAAGCTGTTTATCGTTTTGCGCGTGGAGCTAATTCGCAGTGGTCAATGACCTTTTTTTATAAACCCGCAATATTTTGGATTTACGCAGGTGTCATTTTCTTGTGTATTTTTTTTCATTTGGCGCTTTTGATGCAGCGACGAGCCACAACGTAAACAGGCGGGCCAGCCACCCTCCGGACACTCCCACGCATATTTACGACAAGGGGCGGGGCATGTTTATTCTCAGAAGCGCTGCAATTGCCGCTGGAAAATACTGATTTGGTGAAGACGTCGACCGCAACAACAAGGCCCACAGCCAATGCATGCAGCTTGAATCCGGGCACTGACCGGTCCTTTGCGTCCGGCGTGCAACCTTGCAGCGATTGCCGTCGCCTCGTGTATTGGAGCCGCTGCAGCATCAGGGTATTTCTCCCCCGTGGGGGTAATTCGGCTCCGCGTGTTGCTGGAATGACACGTCCGACTGCCTCAAACGCGTGCGAGCATTGGTGCTGCACAGTCCAACCGAATATTGTGTCAATAGTCGGCATTTCTGGAAGGGAAAAGGCAATCCTCCCTGATTCCGAGCCGCGTTAAATAAAGCATGGGTGCTATTTATGGCAAGCCATGTCATGCCGCTGGGTGCGGACCGCGGGCTTGAATTGGTCGGTCCACCCGCAGCCATGGAGCGCACAAGTCCTTGCACGCCCAAGCTAGAAGGCAAAGGCAAGTGAGGTGTGTCTGCGACAGCTGTGCGCACGTGTCCGAGCTGCATTCAGCAGTTGCTGGGCCATCAGCTTCGATGTCTATTGTGCCATTGTACTGTGGCCAGCGGAGAATTCCGAGTTTAATCCCGTTTAAATTAAAAGAGGAACTGACAGCGCGTACTGGGGATCAAGTCGATACCTGATTACCATGATCCAGGCTCGTTGTGGCAGTGACGTTGACCACGAAAGAAGAAGCGCCGGCCTGGGGGGTAATTTTTGCAAGAATAACTTCGCAGTAAACAAAAGGTCCGAAAAAGGGACGCACTTGTCTGAGAAAAAGAAGGGAAAACGAGGGGAATAGAACAAGAGAAACGGATTGGTCGTTCTTCTTTTCTCTTCCCACAAACCGCCATATTATTAATTGTTTCTTTCCCTTCTTACCGTGGAGGAGGGGTTTGCCGCGATAATTCAAACTCACACGCACCGCGAGCTGGGAGGAGGGCGCATAGGCAGGCATGGAGACGATTAACGAGGCGCCGGACGTGTGGCAGCAGCTACAGGAGTTCCGGCTGGGTGAGCCGCTGGCGTGGTTTCTCGAGCACGCAGGCGGGCTGCCCGGCAAATGGAGCCTGCGGGCGGCAGACGGCGACGCAGCGGCCAACGCACAACCCGCAGCAACAGCAGCAGCGACAGCGCGGGGCGATGCGGCGTACGGGGCGGGGAGCGAGAGCGTGCAGATATTCGGGCTGTTCGGGTCGCGGTTCTTTCTGTTTGCGGTGCTGATAGGGTTTGTGATCAGCCGGATCCACGTGCTGGTGCACCGGCAGCGCGTGCGGGCGCTGGGCCTGGCGGCGCGCGTGGCGCTGTATCTGCCGGCGCTGCTGCTGCTGGCGCGTGCGCTGGCGCTGGCGTGTTTGGCGCTGGACGCGCGGCGCGCGCGCGGCGAGCAGCGATGGATGCAGGGCGCGGTCGGCGCAGTGGCCGGAATGGCGCGGCGGCACGGGATGGACGCGTCGGGCGGCGCGCTGTGGGCGTCGTTTGCGACGGCGTGCGTGTTTGACTGTGTGGACGTGTTTGTGGCGCGGCTGGAGGGCAGCCCGTGCGCGCCGTACGAGTACATTGGCGGGCTGATTGAGCGCACGTCGCTGTACTACTTCTACGGCGGGTCCGTGCGCATCCAGGAGCTGGCGCTGCTGAACGCGCTGGAGAAGCTGCTGCTGGGCTCGGTGCTGCTGGCGCTGCCCAACGGATGGCGCTGGCGCCTGATCCCCACTGCCGCCGCCAACCTGCTGATGCTGCACCACTTTGTGTTCAGCATGCGCAGCCCGTCAGCCCCGCACGCAATGTACCCGTTTGTCCAGGTGCTGTCCATGGCGCTGCTGGGCGTGTCGCTGGCCATTGTGCTGGTGACAGCCGCCGTGCATTCGCTGGCGCGCATCGTCGACCGCCTGGGCTTTGCGCGCCACACGCCGCAGCCGCACCGCGCCGTTGCGCTGTACGACCGCCACGGCGTGTTCCAGGGCACCGCTGCCGACGACGACGAGGACGACGCGCTGCTGGACTTGGCGCCCGACGTGTCCATGCCGATTGTCCCCGACCTGCGCCGGGACTTTAGCGTCGAGATCCTGGATCTGGCCGGCACATGCCTGCAGCAGTGCAGCAACCAGATTCGCGCCACCGGCCTGGCGCGGCCGTGCGGCGCCATCCGCCTGCCGCGCACAACGGCGCTGGACGAGTACGTGGACCGCGTGGTGGGCGCCGCCGATGCCGGCTCGGCGTGCTGGCGGGAGCCGCCGGCTCGGCGCGGCCGCAGCGGGCTCTCGGCGTTTGTCGAGGACGAGCCGAGCGTCGTTGGCCAGGTTCCGACAAACACCGCCGACCTGATCCACGTGCTGCGCGACACGCGGGCAAACTCGGTGCGGCGGCTGTCGCTGGGCATGTGGGCGCTGATTGCCGCCCTGGGCCACTATGCGCTGGAGCGGAAGATGGGCCCGCTGGACCCTGCCTTTGGCGCCAGCCGCAGGGGCGCCGAGAAGCTCGGCCGGCTGGCCGCGCCGTCCCCGGAATCCGCGGCCGGCAGCCCGAGCGACGACGAGGACGAGTCAGACTACGACTTTATCTGCGCGATCAGCGACACGTCCGACGCCAGCGACGCCGAGCTTGAGCCCGACGGCCTGGTTGGCGAGACCGCGGCGCTGGTCGGCGATATCCTGAGCGGCACGCCTGACGAGCAGCCCAGCGACCGGCTGGCGGCGGCGGTCGCGTTTATGGCCCACTCGCTAATTGACAGCAGCAGCAGCAGTGGTCCGGCGGTGATGACGCGCAGCATGTACGCGCGCCAGGTGGCACGCATCGGCGAGCCCGGCGCGCCGCTATTGGGCGCGCTGTCGGGGCTGTACCAGCATGCGGCCGTGTCTGCTGCCGTGCCGGCGCCGTTTGCCCGCGGCGAGACCGAGTCCCTGGCGCAGCTGATCCAGGGCCGGCGCAGCGCCGTGCCGCGCGACGACGACTCGCGCTCGCTGTGCGTGGTGTGCTGGACGAATCCGCGCTGCGTGATGCTCCGGCCGTGCCGCTGCCTGTGTCTGTGCAACGACTGTCGCGCCGCGCTGGTGGTGCGCAACTTTGACCACTGTCCGTGCTGCCGTCGCGGCGTGGCCGGATACAGCCGGGTATACGCCGTATAAGCTTGGCGCCGAGCCGCTCTCCCCGTGCCTGCCCACAATCCATCGGCGCGCTGCCAAAGCATCAGCGCCGTCGGACTTTATAAAATTGATCTGTATTAGCTTACCTTGCATTTCTCTGTACAACACAATGTTTCCATCGCTCGGGCTGCTGGCAAAGGTGGACTGTCCACACAAATCACGGTGCCACCGCGGCGCGCTGTGCCTGTTCAAGCACCCGCCAGACCACCAGCGCACGCAGCAGCAGCAGCAGCAACAGCGGCGGCGGCGGGACGCCGGCCGCGATGGCGCCGCAATGAAAGACGAAATCCTGCTTGAGGACACACTGGTTGCTCCTCAGGCCGCGCACGTGGAGCCTCCGCAGCCTGTCAGCAAAGCTGCGCTGCCAGCGGAGCCCGCAGCACCGAGCAACGTGCCCCAGCCTGCGGACATTGGTCCAAAAAGGGAAGCAGCCGCGCCGCGATTGGACGAAAATGTGCGGCCGCCGGAATCGACGTGCGATACAGACACCGGCGATTGGCGGGCGCTGACGCTGAATTACGACCAGCACGGCCCGGCGTTTGATCCGGCCACCGAGCGCCAGCCGTGCGTGCCGCAGCTAAAGGCCGTGGTTGGCGACAAGGTCGGGTACGCCCGGCGGCAGCGCGCGCTGCAAACCATATTCCAGCACTTTGCGCGCATCGATGCCGACGACACGCCAGCTGCGCCGTGGATGCCCGCAATGCATGCGGTTCTGTGTGAGGCGGAGCTTTACGACTCGAGTGTGAGCGGCACCTACCACGGAAAGCTGCTGACGTGTATAAAGGCGCTAAAGCAGCGTGGTACAAAATAGTGCGATATTGAATAAAGAAAAAGCCTCTCGTCTATTCCGGCAGCTGCTGGGACGTATTGCGACAGCTCCGCGTGGGCTTGAATGCGCTTTTGTTGTTCTGGCTAGCATTCATTGTCAAGGCGCCCAAGCGTGCGTGCCTAGCATAAAAATGAGCTGCTGAGATTCAGGAATAATGCGCGCTCCTGGGCTTGCCTCTTGTTCTGCACAAGCACCCTAATTTGGTAGCAATTTATCTACACTGAATGGTAAATATTGGCCCGACTAATGCGGCGGCAACAAGTAAACAAACACCGCCCCGTGTTTTGGACGCCTGGCCGTACTGCTGTTTTTGTTCGAGTCGTTTCGCCGCGCTGCCCATGCCCACCCTTGTGGACGGTTTGTTTTGAAACCCAGCCAGGGTCTCTCTATTTTTGCCTGGCCGCAGTGCAATATTTGGGCGCAAATGTAACTGGGCTTGTTTTGGCGATCTCCACCAGAACTGACCACGCGACAAGCACGCAAGCCTGGGATCCAAATTCGGATACAACGAGGGCGGGAATTGCACCGCGTGCCATTGTTGGGCAAAAAAAAGTTTTATCGGTTAGGAATGTGTGAAATGGAACAGTATCGAACAAGGCGCCGGACCGGGGCCATTCCTCGTTTTCGGGGCTGGCCCGGACCAGGGCCGGGCTTGGAGAGAGTCGGCTCGTGGCTTTTCCGGGGGAAGAGGCAGCGCGGGCTGACGCTGCTTTTGGTCGGGCGGTTAGGGGCTACCGCTGCGCAAAGCTGGGCGAAGTGTGCCGTGACGCCTGCGGCGTGCCGTAGGCGCTGGCAGCAATGGGCGGCAGGTCGTGGGTCTCAAAGCCCGGGCGGCGCGGCGGCTGCAAGTGGTGGCGGATCGACGACACGTCGCTGTTGAAGAACGGGTGCGCGTTGAATCCGCTCATTGGCGGGCGCGCGGCGCTGCTGGCGCCATAGACGCCCGGCCGCGGCCGGAAGCTGGGCGAGCTGGGCATCGACTGCGCGGGCGGCCGCCGGGCGCCGTTTATCGGCGGGGCCGCAATGGCGCCGATCGGCGGCAGCGGCGTGTGGGTGCCGGTCGACATTGCGCTGTGGAACAGCGGCGGCTGCGGGCTGTGCGGCGTGGACCTCGCCGATGGCGGCGGCATCAGCGTCGAGGCCCGCGGCAGCGCCGACGGCGGCGACATAAGCATCTGCCGCTTTTCGGCGGCGGCGTCCGGGCTGGCGCGGCTGCTGCTGTTGCTGCTGCTGCGCTTGCGGCCGGCGGCCGTGGGCAGCGCCGATGCCGACGGCGACGACGTGGCAGTGGAGCTGAGCGGCGTGTCGTCGTCGTCATCCTCGTACTCCGAGTGCTGGGCGGTGCTGGTGCAGCTGGGCAGCGCGCTGCGGGGCGGGCGCTCGGGCAGCGTCACGTGGCCGGACCCGCCCAGGCGCTGGTTCTCGGCCACCAGCGCCGCGTTCATGTCGCGCAGATCGCGGATGTAGTCGACAGCCATGTGCAGGATGCTGCCCTTGTTGAGCTTTGCGCCCTCCTCCGTGCAGCGCGGAATCAGCGTCGACAGCGTGGTGATGGTGTGGTTGATGTTGTCGCGTCGCCGCCGCTCCACGTAGTTGTGGTTCTCGCGCCGCCGCTGCAGGCGCTCGAGCGCCGTCTTGCTGTCGACGCTGTTGCGGTTGAGGATGTTGATGCCGCTGACCTTGTACACGTTCGACTTTTTCTTGTGCTTCTTGGGCTCGTTCAGGGACGTCAGCCCCGGCGAGAACGTCAGAAACAGCGGCTGGTTCGACTGCATGTCGTTGTCAACATCCGAGTTGGCGCTCGGCCGGATGCCCGGCGGCGACCCTGCGGTGGCAGTGCTGCTGGCCATGGCGCGGGGGGGGCGACGTTTGGTCTTGGAGAGGGGAGGTAAGAAATGGGCACCAGCGAGCGATCGGCTCTCGCTGAACAAGATGTACGTCGTTAAGGTAAAGAAGAAGAAGAAAAAAAGAGTTAGGGGAAAAGTATAGCTGGCAAAAAGAAAGGTGGATGAGCGGGGACCCCTGCGTTTATAAGCTTTTCGGGATCGAGCGGCAGTCATCTGCACATCTCCTTGCCGCGGAAGAGCGCAGAGTAAATAGGGCAGGCGTTGACTTTGGTCGAACGCCGTGACTGGACGGGCCCCCTGCCTGTTCAAAGGGCGCCTTTTGCCCGCCCGGAATTTCCTTCGGCTTCTTTTGTGCTGCCAAGTCGCCGTTGCCCGCCTTTTCCCGAGCAAGGGTTCTTTTTTTCCTCAGCCTGTGCGCCGCTTGACCGAGGAGGGGGGCTGTGGACACCCCGAGCACTCCCCCCTTCCCAGTGTGGAGCCATTTTCGGCACATAAACCCACTCTGCCCGCATGTGTTGGGGAGCCAAATCGCCCAAGCACGTGCAGCCAAAACGCCAGCCCCTGGCGGGTTTCGCCAGCCTGGCCGCCGATTGCGTGCCCCCGCGCCGGACACTTGCCGCTAATTTCTCCGCGCTCTCTTTGAAGCGGCTTCCTTTTGCCCGCCGGATATTGGGGAAGCAATCGGCGCTCGGGCGCTGCACAAGGCCCGGTGACTTTGGCCGCCCCTGGCCAGCGGCGCCGTTTGCACTCGGTGAATGCACGCCCAGTCGCGCAAGCAGCCCCCCTGCCACCCTTTTCCCGCCCTTTAGAGCGGGCGGCGGGAGGGGGAGAAGAGGGATCTGTTGCATGTGGTTTGGAACCTAAAAACACGTGCTCCAATCTCAGAAACGGGCGTGAATCATGCGCCCTTTCCACTGAGCGCAGGACTGATGCGCGAAATGCCCGAGGGCACGTGTGCCGGTCTGGCTTCCCACTATTATCCGCCGGCCGTGCCTGCAGGCGATAACCGGGCACATGCCAAAATTACAGGCTGCATTGCTCCTGATAACGCCATCCGGATAAAAGATTGTTCCTGACCCTCCTCTGCCTCGCACCTGAAACCCCTGTTATCGCACATGTCATCGCCGTCCAGACACAGGCGGCGCGCATCCGGCGCCCGGCGGCGGTCCATCAGCCCACAGCGCACCGAAGGCCGCCGCGAGCGCAGCCGGTCCCGCAGTCGGTCCCGCAGCTGCGAGCGGCGGCGGCGCCGGCGGAGCAAGACCCTGCCCGACACCAGCGACAACCGGGGCGATAAGGGCAGCCGCCGGCACTCGCGGCACGCCGGCAGGCACAGAGAAAAGTCGCGCCGGGATTCCCGACGCGATGAGCCCGATAGCGATGGACGGGCGCGCAGGCCGCGGGATTGCAGTCCGGAAAAGCCGAGCAAAGCTGCCTCTCCAGTCAGTGTGGCTGGCAAAACGCCGACCACTGCACGGGGCAAGTCGCCCAGCGCCGAGACGCAGTCACCGAGGCCGCCGAGCCCTGCAGCCGCCACACCGGCGCGGCCCAAGACTGCCCGCGGCAGCGAGGCCGAGGACAGCGCACCGACGCCCGACTTTCGGCTGTCGGGCAAGCTGGCCGCCGAGGCCAACGCGGTCAACGGCGTCGAGCTAAAATACAGCGAGCCCGCCGAGGCGCGACGGCCCGTTGGCGCGCGCTGGCGCATCTACGTGTTCAAGGACGGCAAGGACATTGACATGCACCACGTTGACGCGGCCAGTGCGTTCTTGTTTGGCCGCGACCGCAAGGCAAGTTACTTTCTCACGTTTTTGGATGGCATAGCTCTTGCCAAATCGGGACCGTTCGCCGCAAGTTTGCATATAGAAACCGGCGATTAGGCTAATACGGGGCGCCATTTCCCCCAACAAACCGGGTTTCAGCTGTAGGTTGCCGACATTCCTACCGACCACCCCTCCTGCTCATCGCAGCATGCGGTGCTGCAGTACCGCCAGACAGCCGAGTCCGTAAAGTAAGCACCGCCAGCATTGCCACTGCCTTGCAGACTCTGTGACCATTGCACTGACCTCTTGTTCGAATGTAGGCCGTATCTTATCGATCTGGCGTCGACCAATGGCACGTACTTAAACGGCCAGCGGATCCCAGCGCAGCGGTTTGTCGAGCTGCGGTCCGAGGACGTTGTCAAGCTCGGATTCAGCACACGCGAGTATGTGCTGCTGCGCGAATCGCCGAGCTAATGCGCGCCATATCCTCCCCCACCAAACTCCCCCGCCGATCCACGCCTGCGTCCCGCCGTCCGCCCCCAACGTTGGGAACCCGGTTCTGCAAACATGTGACGGAGCCAAATCCTGCCCGCTGATCTGCGCAGCCCCGGATTAAGCACTATTTTCGCGCATGCTGCAGCTCGTGCGGAGCCACAAAACTGG
>JANBPA010000139.1:0-30613 GCA_027575275.1 Coemansia sp. RSA 2711
CCGTCCGCCGTCGGCGGTCCTGCTGTCGGCGGTCGCATGGATGGATGGCCTGCATTTGCGCTAGCGAGGATAGCTGGGGACGCGCGGGCTTGATAGCAGTTGATTTGTTAGCGGTGAGCGTTGATTGAATAGCAACTAATTACACCAAGCAAGGGTGCTGCGAAATGCCCCTCGGGATGATCTGGATCAGAGTACAAATCGGCGCTCACGTGACGCGCGGTTCGGAGTCTTTATTTCTGGGAAATAATTCATGCAAACTGCGCTTGCTGGTTAATTCATTTTTTTTTCTTCATTCACTTCCTGCTTTGTGGTTTTATATATATTCTTCTGCATTGGTTCTTGTTCTTACGGGCACAGAGTACGCGACGGGCTACTCCTTTATTGGCATGGGGCTGTTTTCGTTTTTCAAGGTGAGCCATTATTCGCTCGCACAACGAGGCGAACATTAAGCAGTGCCAAGAGCGTGAATCGAGCGAATGGAAGCGGAGCATTGGGCTGACGCAGACACTGTATGTTATTTCTGGGACGGTGTAGAGGGAAGAGAACTATGAGGAAATACTGTCGAGCCTCGAGCAGGACATGCGGCAGGCCGAGAAGCAGCGGGCATTGGCGGCCGAGCGCATGGAGTGGTGGGCGCACAACTGGCTGTTCTACACGGGCGTAGGCTGGCTGGCGTACGCCGTGGGCTTTGCGCTGTACGTGTGGCCCGAGCGCCACGACACGCAGGCCTCGGGGTTTCTCCTGCATGCGACGCTGGTGGCCACGGTCCCGCTGGCCGTGTACTACGGCAACCGGGCGATCCGCACATTGTGGCACCGCGTCATTGGCCGGCATGACGCCCGCATTGCGCGGCTCCAGGGCGAGCTGCGCGAGCGGCTGGACGAGCTGAAGAAGAAGACCGCGTACGACTCGACAAAGAACCTGATTGATCGGTTTTCGGCCGGCGAGACGGCGCCCGCGGACGCGGAGGCGCGCGGGCCGGCGGGGCGGCTGCGCCAGCAGGAGGCCAAGAACCGGCGCCGCACCATGCCCAACTTTGGCACGCCCGCCACGCAGGCCGGCGGCAAGGCTTCGGCTCCGGACACGTCGCCGCTGGCGGCCAGATCAATGCAGATGCGCGGCCAGCGCCAAACGCTGCAGCAGCAGCAGCCACGGCAGGCGCCGCTGGGGGCGCCAAGGCAAATAGACGCTGGGCCCGCGCCGAATCCGGGCGAGTCGGGCGTCGTGCGGGTTGCGCCGGCCGAGCCGAACGGAGCCGGCTCGCGGCCGTGGCTTGACAAGCTGGTGGACCAGCTGGTGGGCGACGTGGGCAGCGACCGTGACAAGTACGCGCTGATCTGCCGCCACTGCTACGCCCACAACGGCTTGGTTCTGGAGGAGGAGATCCGCGACATCCAGTACACCTGTCCAAGGTGCGGCCGCTTCAATCCCAGCATGCGGGCGCTGGGCGCCGGGCAACAGTCTGCCATTGCCGCCCCCAGCAAACAACCCGCCGCCGCAGTAACCGCTGCTGCCCCTGCGCTTAGCACCAGCGCCGAAAACGCCGACGTCGACAGTAGCCACGCAGAAACGGATCATGAGTCGCAGAGCGACAGCCACGATAACAGCGACGGCGATGACGCATACACGCCGCTGTCCACGCCAGTTGCCCAGACTCGCCAGCTGCGCAGCACGCCTTCCAAAGCCAGCGTAACCGAGCCGGACGAGCCACCGGCTCACCAGCCGCCCGCCAAATCCAAGCCAACCCCGCGCAAGCGCAAACCCGGCGCCGCCAAATCCAAGCGCACATAGCCATTCCCCTCCCCGCTTATAACAATTCCCTCTTTATTGCATCTATTTTCTTTGTGCCTACACAAATATCCAAAAAAAAAAATAAACGACTAATGCGGCTAGCGTGTGCTTATCGAAAAGTCGGATAGACAACGTAGCTATTGGTGCTTGGATTATAGGCTCGGTAGTAGCTCTGACCGTTCTGGACGTAGTTCATTGACCCAGTGTGCTTGGTATCCTTGGGTACTGGAACCGGCTTTGTTCCCTGGTTCTGCTGGCTGTAGCTTGTAATTGCAGTCTGTGTTTGCCTGCTAGTTGTGCTCTTTTTCTTCCAAAATGGCATGATTAAAATCAGCAAACTAAAATTAAATGCCAAGAGATAAAATAAAGTGTTTGTATTCAATACGCACACAAGTAGGCGTACGGCAAGTGATAATAAATGGGGTAAATAGTGGAAAATAAAACTTAAAGTGACAATAAACGAGAATGAAACATTTTTTAAGATTTAAATAGGCCACCTCACGTTTTTTATTTTCATTTTGCTTACTGGTGCATGTTAATAATAATGTAATGGCCTAATAATTAAAAATTAATTAAAAATGCCAACAAAAAGCCCTTTTCTGCTTTTAAAGAAATCAGCTTATTAGTTTTTTATTATTATTTACACACCACACTTTTTGTTTAATAAATGTACAATTAAATGTAAATTTAAACTGTCTTGCACGTTTTATTAATAAAAAACCAAAAGCAGGTGTTTATGTATTAAATTTAATTACTTGCTTAAAGTGGCTACCTTATTAAAAATTCCACATGCTTCCAATTGCATTATTTGCAAAATAATCAAACAAATTGATATACCCCTAATATGTGGGATAAATCAATTGAGTACCGGGTGGTCTGTAATAAGATTGCCCGTTATATGTAAAGTTGGCTGACCCCGTGTGGTGAGTGTTTGGGGCAACCGGTCTAGCTGGCGTGCTCTGCTTGTACTGTTGCTGCTGTGCATATCCATTGTGCGTTGGCTGAGCAGGCTGCTTGCCCTTTTTGGACTGCGCTTGATTGCTTGATTTTCTTTTCCAAAACGGCATGTTTAATAACAAAACTTCTTACAAACAAATGTCAAACTTTGTAATTACAATATTAGTATAAGAAAAGTAGGCTAAATAAAATTTCTTTGGAATTACAGAACTTGCAAAATGTAAAATTACCATGATGGGTGGAAAGCAATTGTAAGCCTTTTTATTTGTCCACGTTCTGGGTTATTTCTGGCCAACGCAGAATTTTTCTTTTTTTTTTATTAAAGCAGCTGTTATTAATTAATTAATAAAAGTAGTCAGCGTAATTAAACTTAAAACAGGTGAGCTAGCTAATAATTATTGCCACTTTTACGCTTAGTATTAAATTAATTTACAAGCCAAGCTCAGCTTTTTCTAAAAAACTAATATAAATATTTATTAAATTCAAATTAAAACTGATATTACTATTATAAAAACCTACATGTGTAGTGTTACTTGCGTTAAACCTGGCATGGTACTGTTAAGTTAAAAAAGCTTACGTACAAACAGGCAGAACAGTGTTTTCATCTCTTTTGTGTTGTCCAATAGTATAACAAACTAAGAATAATAGGGGTTACCGTCAATGGATTAAACATTTCATAGTATATATGTTAACTGATGTTTGTTAAATTGACAATAACTACATAACTGTATTAAAAATTTACATTTCTGTGTTCTTTAAAACCATGCTGAAATGTTAAAGAAAATAGATATTTGGCTTGTGTTCTTAAAAAAACTTCCTGGGGGTGTTGTTATTATAAATTATTTTGTAAACTTAATTAGCAATTTATTTTACTTCATTGCCAATCTTTGAACCAGCCTTAACTTGTTAATTTTAATTTTGGCAATACCCAATGGGCTGCCATAATTAAAATGTTCTATAAACCAGTTCTTTTCCTGTTTCGGGGTCGTATGCTCGATAAAATGTCTGCTGGTTCACTCTATAGTTTGCCGAGCCAGTTTCCTTAGTACTAAATGGCTCTTTAACTTGAGCGTCTTTTACAAGTGTTAGCTCAGTCTGCGTGGCTTGGTTGATAGCTGTTTTATCTTTGGGTTTTTGGAAAAAACTCATTGCACACACAAATAAAAGTAAATTATAGTTGCAAAAAATAAATAATAAACCAATAATTAATAAAAAATTGTAAAAAAGAATAAAGGTAAGAATGCGCATTAGAATAATTCAACGCAGCTTTAAGCAAATTTTAAAAAGCAGAAGTATTCTTTTGCCTTTTTAATGCCAGACTTTTGCCATTTTTTCATTGGCCTTATTCTACATTTTTTCTTAAAAGTAATAAGCATGCTGCAAATAATTTATTGCATACTCAATAAAATAGCAAAAACCCAATTCATGGCTAATTAAATATTTGCTACTTTGAGTCAAACGTCCGGTAAACAAACTGCTCGCCTGTCTGCTGGTCAGTTGCTCGGTAATACGATTGGCTGCCAACTGAAAAGTTGGCCACCGGATTCTTCTTGCGTGTGCTCTTGGTGCTAGTGTTTTGCACTTGTCGTAAATCTTCTCTGTGTGCTTGCAAATAGTGCTGGCTGCTTTGAGCTTGCTTGCCAGTGTTCTGATTAATGTTAGACATACTATTTGTGGTAAGCAAAAGTACCAGGTGTAGATTTATGGCAGTCTTTAACGTATTTACTACGGAAATCAGGAAGAAAACGGAATAAATGAACAAAGTGTAGAATTTTTCGACGGACACGTTTTCATTTGATTTTTATACGCTTTTGTCTTGCTATTAAATTATTTAAAGTCCACTCTAAAGCGTGGGAGCTACTTTACACGGGGATGTGTATGGTGCTTATTAATTAATTAATTAATTAATGTTTTTTTGCTACCACGGGATAAACATTATTAGACAGGTATATTTGCTTGCTCTTGTGCATTTACTCTGCTATAAAGTTTAAAGCTATACTTGCGTAGTTATATACAACAATCATAAGACTATCAAATTGTGTATTTTTAATCTAATTAAATTTTTGTATGCACCATAGAGGCAGTACTACTTTTAAGTACTTGTAACAAAGCCCTTTAAGTATTAAGCTATACCAAGTATATCAAAATGGTTTGTTAAAATTTATAACAACGTGCATAATTTATTCTTATTGCATTATGTAAAAATAGAAAGCAGTACATTTAAACCAAGTGTGGCTTAAAGGGTATTTAGCAGTTAGATTTCTTTAAAATTGCAACAGATAGTGGTAAGCAACAAAATTATAACTAGAATTCTCTTATTCACCCTTTGTTTTTTATAAATTTGCAAGAATAATGCCATTTAAAACAATCTACGTGGTTCGCCACCATTTGCAGGCTCATAATAAAGTTGACTACCGTGATAAAAGTACATTGATTTTACGTTAGGTGTAGTTTGCTGAGTAGTTGCCTGTTGTGGCTGTTGTTGATATTGCTGGTTATTTTGATAGTTATATGCTGCTGGGTTCATAGGTTTTTTGCCATCTTTATTACTTGTGTTGTTGCTGCTGCTTTTTTTGTAAACCACGGCATGTTCAAAGTATTAAGCAGTTTACTTTTTCAATAGAAGATTTATGCTTATAGTAGGCCAACACGTTAAAACAAGCAAATAATACGAGCAGACCAAACAATTGTTGAGGGTGTGTATTGGTTTTTTTAAACATTCAACCCAGTAGCTTTCTCGCCTTTTATAAGGCAACCTTTTGTTGCCAACTATAAAATTAATGTCAATGAATAAATTGCGGAAAATGTTTAAAAAATTATTATTAATGCAGCAAGCTTTCACACATACACGGCTGCATTTTTTTGGCACGGGGATTCTTTGTAGCAAATTAAGACTTTGTTGTTTTGGCAAGCAAGCGCACCTGGCAAAAGAAAACAATAGCCTTTGTATTACCCGTGCTAATTTTGCTTCCGAGGTTCTTGTGAATTGCCAAGACACAGCGAATTTAGCAGCTCAACGCCATTTCTACATCTAGCAACTATTTATTTAAAAACTTAATTTAATAAATTTTTAATTGTTTATTAAATTAATTTAATTTAATAACAGCAACACTAAGCTGCAATAATAAAAACAAAGTTATTGATAGCAAATATTTCTTTATTTTTGGAACTGCTAAAATAGTTTTGTTTTATTTTTACCAAATTAGCGGTAAATTAGCAATTTATATGTAAATCATTGTCGTAGTGTAAATGTGTAAATTTTAAAAGGAGCCAATTAATTTATTGTACCTATTTTAAGTTTTTCTAATACTGCAAACCTATTTATTGTATATTTTACATATTAGGATAAGCATTTTCAACTGCCTTATAACAAAGTAATCATTTATTCAAATGACCTTTTTATTAATATAATATTAGCACTAGCTGTTGCTAGTAAATACTATTTACAGTTTCTTTAACTGATAGTAATTGAGATTGCTAACATATTATTGCTGAGTTATTGTGGCAAAGCTAGCTAATGCATCTTGCTAAATCTTTAAGCTATGAATATAGCATATCTTTAACTCAAATAAAAGAATGTAAGCTATTTCTTTGCAAATGTTTCATATGTATACCTCTGGCCCGTATACGGATCTGTTGGAGCATAGTATGTTCTGGTTGAAGCTGTTTGATGAATATTTGGAATTGGCGCAGGTGGTAAATTCTTGTTGCGATTATGAGGCAGAGGAAGTGGCTTGCTTTGATGGGGCAGCAGGGGAAGAGGCTTGGTTTGTCTGTTATTAAAGGACATATTAAGCAATATTAACCGGAATATTGTTTAGTTAAAAAAGCCTGTGTAAATTGAAGTGTTACCTATGCTTGCTAAGAATTTGGTAAAAAGTGTTGGTGGAAAACAATAATTTGTTTAATCCAGGAATTGTCTGCTTTTTATTTGGCACAATCTCGAAAAATAAAAAGCAAGCAACGTCGACTTAAAGCTAAGCTTGCTATGCTGCTCGTTATGTGCATCACACGTTTATTGAACGTGAGCACATGTTTCCTGTCATGCATTAACGTATGCCCGCCAAAGAGACGGATGAATTTCCAGAAAAATAATGTGACCAGTGATTTTTAAAAAAAAAAAATTTACATAAGAAGAAAATAATTACTGTACCTACATAGACATTTTTTGGCACGGGTATTCTTTGTAGCAAGCATGACTTTGCTGCTTTAGCATACATGTGCACCTGGCAGAAAAAAGGCGGAATTTTGCTTTACCCGTGCCCATTTGGCTTCCGAACTTGTTGGGGTATGCCGAGATGACTTGGGCATTGCTGACGCATTTACTAGGCAATTAGATTTAAGAACCGATTAAAATAGATAAAATTAAATTACTACTACTTAAATAACAGAAACTTTTAATTATGCAAGCAAAAATAAAAGTTGCATTTCATATAAGAATGTAAAAACTAATAAGACCAAAAAGCCAAGGTTTATAACTAGAAACATTGGACTTTTTTATGTCAGCTGCCTGTTTGCTAAAATAGCCCAAAATGTAGCTATACTACTCTTGCCAAATAATAGCTAGCTACTTTTTAGGATATGTTGGGTATGCTGCAGTTGGCCCACCGCCAAAATTCGGCGGCTTGTAGTAAGCTTGGCCTTCGTAAGTGTAATTTACCTAGTTAGTGCCTGGGCAATAAGTACCTGGACCTGCGTTGCACAAAGTTTCACTTGGATTCTTCATGTACTCGCTTTTGGGTGTAAGTGGTTTTTGGTTGCTCGTGATGAGGTTTCTTTTTTCTTATTCCACAAAGGCATGGTCAAATAGTTGTATAGCAAAGCCTATAATGCAAATAGGACAACAGTGCCGCACAACTTGTTTATAAATTTAGTATATTGTAATGAGATAAGTAAAAAAATAGAGAAATATTACTTGGCAGATAGTTCTTGTCAAATATGCTTGGCTTTCCTTCTTTCATAACACGCTTATTTGATAAGTATTATTGCTGCTTTGGTGCAACATGTATGCATAAGCTATGTGTGCAGGCAATTTTAATTTGCTTTGTCTGGTTTAATATAACCATGACTGCATGTTACGTGTGGCACATTTTTTAGCATAAATTAGTTTTAATTTATTGTTTTTATTAATTAATCTTTTGGCAAAAATTAATTTGGCAGTTATTTAAATTAATTTTTTGTTCAATTTAAATGCTCCAAACAAACATATTGGTTTTTGAAATATTTGTAAACAGACATTTCCATAGTGCACCATTATTGTTACAACATGTTGAAGTTATAAAAAATGACCAAAATGCATATGTGTAGTGTCATAGAAGGCTTTCTAGCCAAAGCTCAAGTCTGAATTACAAGATTGTGAACGCAAATGGTGTGGTCTTGGCTAAATTGGTTGTAGTACAAAAATGAGGTAGACCTGACTTGCAGCCGGTTTCGGTTGTGTATTCCTTTTTCCAAATGCCACATTATGATAAGGATTCATCTTTTTTTTCACTTTGTAGCATAATTTTACTTTTTTGTTTTATTTTTGCTTATGAAATCAAAAACTTATAGGCTTAAGCTAACAGATTATGCAGATAACTATCTGAATGACAAACTTTACACACCGTGGAATTAGACATCGTTCTTTGAATTCAATAGTATTATTGCGGCCTCGATAGTTGTCCATAAGCCCGAATATTGAATGCAATCTGCTATTGTTGTTTTAAGCTTTGGCTCAGGCTTTTGCATGATGGTGCAAACTATATTCTTGGCCTGATCAAATATATTGACAGGTGTGTGATTTGTGTTAACTGGTTGAGATTGGTTCAAGCAAAATTGCAAACCGATTTGGCAGACCAGCCTATGACAGGCAAAAGTTAAAACATAGCATACTATTTTAAAAAAATTGCAACACTATTTTTATTAATTATAATGTTTTTGAGGCATGCAACATGCTAGGCAAAAAACAACTAGCCTATGCTTTCCGTGACAGCAGTTGCTTCCACATAAGTTGCAGCTTGTTTTGCTCATTATATTTGAAAATTTGGGATGTTTGGCGTGGATTTCGAAAAGCAATTTTCTAACTACCTACGAGCTGCAGCTTATAGAAAAATATAAAAGTACAATTATAACCACAACAATCTGCAAATGTTGATAAGTTGGGTACAAGTAGGGTAATGTTCTAAATGGGCTAATTCTGCTTATGCGTAAAATTTAAGTATGGTGACGCCCATGATGGGTAATTGTGCTAGGCAAATGGACCGCAATAGCAATAGCTTTAGCACTACTTAAGATACCACAACGGCAAGCACAATAGACACAATGGTCCTACAAGACAAGATGGTAATTGTTGTGGTAACAGTTTTTAAAAAACCAATTTTGCTGGTGGGCATAGTAGCATATTGATGCAACACTAGTTCTAAGCATAATTACCCGTGGTACGGTTTGCCCTTCTTGGTTATAATAAATATTATAAATTATGATGGACAGGTGCACTGGCAGGCGCTAAGCAAATTTACACACAATAACGTTATATTATTAACAGCTATTGGGTAGATTTGGCTATGACAAAGAGGCGCAGCAATGTGTTACTTTATATGCAATGCAGCAGGAACTATGTAATTTTGCTGTGTTGAAAGGGCATGGCAATAAACAGCTTTACAACTTCACTTACGCAAAATTTGTGATGCCAAATAGGTGCTGTAAAAAGCAATGGTAAAAAGTGGCATACAATACTTTTTAGCACTTGTCAACCAGTATGTGATAGAGTGTGCAAGAAACTGCCAGGCATATAAAACAATGGCCAACGCTATTAAATAAAAGCATCAAGAATAGCAAATTATGCTAAACAATATGAGTTGTAGTTTAAAAGGCACTTGCAGTTGTTGCTGTAGGTGCAGTGGTCTATACTTGCTAGCGGGATTGGGCAAAAACATTTCTAAATATCTAAGCAATGCTTCTATGCTACCCAATTAGCTTGCCAAACATAAAAGCATTCATTTGGCATTTTCCAACGTAGAATGTTTTTAGCTAGAACCTTGGAAGTAATTTATTGACTCATTCATTGGTTATGCAATTATAAATAATAAATATTTTGCCAAGAACCCACAGTCACAAAAACAAGTGGTTAAACTGCCTTGTGTGCACACCCAAAAAACAAGTATTTGTTTCTCTATGCCAAATGTACTTGTTGCGACATTGCAATATTATGAAGAATGACAATATTTTTAATGCAGTTTGTTTGGTAATGCACCCAGTTCTGCGGTGTATATTTTTGCTTGTAGCACTCAAGAGCAAAAAATAAAGCAAACGCCTTTTGATTTTTATTACTTAGTCCCCTGCCGCCACCAGTGCATGCAACTTTTCTATTCATTGCCATGAGCTAAGTAAGTCAAAAGGGTAATGCTATTAGTAGTTGCAAATAAACCAGCATTGACATGCTGGTCCGCATGTATACTTATTTAGGAGATGCACAGAAGTTGTTATTTAAGTTTTAAACGCAAACGCAGAATATACTGGGGTGTCCGCATCTGCTGCGTTGCCCATTCTTGATGAATGCTGTCTTTTAGCAACCCACAAACATTAAAAAAATACCACTAGTTAATAAAATAAACATAAAAAATATTTAATAACCAGTAAGGCAATGCAGGCAGATGGTCAGGATTATCTTGTTATTATGGACATATGTTAAACGTTAACAAAAGTACATAATTTAAAAATGTAAAGAATATAAATTTTAAAATTATTTGTATTCTCTTGTAAATGTGGTGCCGCCAAGCGCCATTCATCAAAGACGGGCACTGCGGCACTTCCAAGTGGCCCGACGCTGCTCGCGAACGCGTTTTCCGCGTCATCTGACGGTTCCTCGGGACGCCTGATTGAAATGAACGTCCGCGCCGGTTCGTCGGTACCGGCCGGGCCGCGCCCGCTAGATACGCCGCGATCTGCGTCTTCCTGGCTGGTGGTGCCAGGTAAGATACTCGTGTGCGCCGGCGGCGGCGGGGGACTCAGCGAAGACGAAGTAGAAGATGATGACTCCATGATCGCTCTTGGGGTTGCTACACGTTGTGGCAAACTTAGTAGCATTGGTCGCGTTATCCTGCGAACAGCCGAGAGGAACTCTACTGGCTCCATCCTCACACGTCAGATAAAGTACCTGTTGAGAACTGGACGGGGGGTAAGATGTTTTGTTTAACGAGACCAAAATATATCTCCAAGGATCTAGCTTAAGGAATTCTATGTTGGAGCGCGCAAATCTGCTCCATTTATACCCACCGTGAACTTTGCCATTTCTGCCCGGCAGTTTCACAAAGTTCCTGCTCCATTTTGCATGCAGCAGTAGCTAATTGCACCCGCGGCAGCGGCCGCTGCGCGGCCGCTGCCGCGGTGCAGCTGGCTACTAGTGCTCTCGAAATGGGGCCTAGTTGTAGGCATGGTTTGCTCGCCTTGATTTCTCTTGGAACAATATCCAGATTGCACCAAGTGTTCGGCGATTTTCTCAGACGACAGGCCTTGTACAGGTCGCCAGGTGTGGTCTAGTGTCGCTAGTTGCTACTTGTCCTCCTCGGCACGATAATAGTCGCAGTGTTGCCCATTGTTGCGCCTCATTGGTACGGCGAATTTGTAGTCAAATTGCTGGTCGTTACCGCGCCCCCAATGGCGCCCTAATCCGTCGAGGATAGAGTTGATATCGTGCCTGCCGCCGCCCTAATCTGTTGCGTCCATTTACTATAGCGCCCGCCGGCGCCGTAATCCATCGAGGATTGAACCTGCACTGCGTTGATTTGCTAACGCGCCCGCCGGCGCTGTCGTTCCTCGCATTGCGTCGATTTGCTAACGCGCCCGCCGGCGCGCTGTCCTTCCTCGCGTCGATTTGCTAACGCGCCCGCCGGCGCCGGCCTTTTTCATCGAGGATGCTTGTATTTCTACCCCGCTCGTCAGCGGTTCCCCCCGAGGTACTTGTATCCCGCTTCTCAGCGGCACCGCTTCGGCGGCCGCGGAGCGGCCGCCGCCGCGGTGCCATTCCTAGCCTTCCCGATTCGGCCCGCGAATAGGTGCAAATAATTGTTGGATAATCGCCTGCGATATCCTCCCTGTTTCCCCCGATCATCGTGGCTCGGACCGGCCGATCAGACCGTCGATTTAAGCTCCGCCCAATGAAAAGGCGATCCCCCCGGAATTGCGCAGCCACTGACGCGATCGATCGCACCGGGAATTCGGGCCGCATAATCGCGCATAAGCTTGCATCCGAGCTTAAAATCCGCGGCTCTTCGGGTTATTTTTAATAGCTCCGCCTGCGGGCATCCGATAATCGTCCGAAAGGTACCATTAGAACCGGCTGAGCGCGCCCGATCCCGTCGTGCACGCCGTTCGTTGCTGCGGCGCCTTGTTCGCGTTTCCCGGCCGCCTTCTTCGTTCGCGGCGGGTTCGGTATCCCACGATCTTGTTCATTCTGACTCTGAGTCCGATTCCGGCGTCTCCTGAGTCACGACATAAACATATCTTAAGTTAATTTCATTAATATCAGAAAATTATATTTTTATATTAAAGCAAACTGTACATTAGTTGTAATGCTGTATGTGTAATTGGTAATTTAGGAAAATTGGTTATATTTACAAATTATTTTACTTTTATATATAGAATAAAAAATTTTAAGCCACAATTAGATAATACACCGTAAATATGTTTTTGCCTCATTTTGGTAAGTCTAAAAATAATATTTAATTAAATATCATTTAAAAAACTGTAATTACAAGCTGCCAATGTATTTATTTGACAGCATTAAAAGCATTCATTATTACTTTTAAACATTGGCTAACTCTATGTTTATAAACTGACAACAAGCCAAAATAAACTTAGCAAATTTATTAACTAGTTATACTGGCGCGCACGTATTACGCACTATTAACCAATACCTAACACTTAACAAAATAAAAAGTAAAATAGCTTTCACATAGTTAGTGAATAATGCTTGCACACCTCGTAATAAAAATACCAGTCAAATACTAGTCATATAACCGATAAGAATCTGCATGGTAGAAACCAGGAGGGCGATAATATGCTTGGCCACCATTGGTAAAGTTGACTGAGCCTGTGTTGTGAGTGTTAGGTGCAACCGGTCTAGCTGGTGTGCTTTGCTGGTACTGCTGCTGGTACTGCTGCTGCTGCCCGCTGTTATTAGACCGTGTGCCTTCCTGGCTGCTATTTTTCTTTTTCCAAAACGGCATGTTTAGTTAGCTATAAACTTATCTGCTTTTACTAGTAAATACGTATGTGTCAAAGCTAGAAAAAGTATAAACCAAAATAATTTAATTGTGGCTTTTATGCTAAGGAATGTAGACTAGAAAAATTGCAAACTGGGCAAATAAAAAATTGTTTCTCCTTTTATTACCCATGCTTGCAAGAATGCAAACAGTATTTTGTGCACAATTTTTGTGCTGTGTAAATCTAGAAAACCCCACCCAGTCAAGCGTTTTTACCTGCCAATTGCTTAACAGTGCTGACTGAAGGATGGTGCATGCACATTTCCCATGACAGCATTGCAAAGCTAATTTCTCCGCTTTCTGTAGCAGCTAGTGTTAAAACAATAAAAGCGTTGCTTTTGTAATTGCTTTTGTAGCTTATTCCTAAGACGGTCAAGACTTGAAGCCAGGAATCCTCTGAAATAAAGTGCTAAAGAAAAAAAAACTGGCATGATCATGGATTTTTTCCCACACCCATCCTGCTTTCTCTCCTTTCTTTTTATTTTTTCTTTTGCCAAGGCAAAGATGCCAAAGACTTTAACCCTTTTGTCGTCACCTTGCCCTGGCAACCGGAATTTTTTTAGCCATGATGACAAAGAAAGAGAAGCGGAGGAATAATGGCAAGTGGGTTTATTCCACTAGAATATTGTTTCTTATGAATTTGGACGGCACAAAATCTGAGCAGCACACTTGATGAACTAAAAAAACGTGTCTTGATAGTGTGTGGGTCGACCTATACATGGTGTCACAGCGTTTAAGCCATTAACAAAAGCAAAGGTTTTGAAAAGCCGGCCATAAAGGCAGATAATTGTTCAGGCTTTTTGTTAGGGGGTGGTACTGGTTGGTCAGCAAGCTTTCGGGCAGCAAATGGGGCATCACTGAAAAGCCAGCGGAACAAAACAGAGTCGGAGCTAATCGGGATGGTTGCACGTGACCCAGACCGATTGCCATTCTATTAATTTTTTTTAGAAAAGCAAGTAAAATTGGCAGGAGTGAAATCATTAAAACCCCGAAGAAAGATTTCCAAGGACAGTTTGCACCAAACCTTTTAACTTATTTTGCACCCCAGTAACAACATAATTGATAAATAATTACTGTCAAGAATAGGAGCCCTAGAAAACAAAAAAAGTAATCTATTATGTTACACAATTTTCCAAAAAATATTTAACGCTTAAAATATAATTATACGTCTATTTATTATTTTTAAAACAGTAATTAACTTGTAATTAATTTAATTTCGGTGTCAAGTTTTATTATTTGTTATGATACACATAATTTCATACAAGCACAATGTGTGCTCATTTAGCTGCACCTTTTCGCAAAATGTTTCTGGTGTTAAATAAATAGTCTGTGTAGTTTATTGTACATAAAACATAAAAGATAACTTTAAAAATTATTACATATCCAAAATTATTGTTACACACCACACCTTAAACAAGAAACACATTAAGCTGGTAAAACAAAATTGGTTTTATTTAAAACATAATAAAAATTAAACTGTGCGTAGCCACAAATAATAATGCCACTTGATGTTACTAAATTATAATTAATTATTTAGTAAATTAGTCTACATTACGCTTGTAAACTAAGGGGGTGTTCAATAAGTCCGGTTCTTTTTTTTTCCTTTTTCTCAAATCGGATTTGCTATCGGGGCGTTCAATAAGTAAAAAAAAAAAAGAAAAAAGAAACCTCCTATAACTTGGGCAATCCCCAGTGAGGGGTATAAATTGCCCGCAAAATTATTAGGCTGGGTGGTGAACCTACCTTGGGGTGGCCCGAGGAACCGGCTGGCGGTGGCTGCCACCCCCTACCCTTGCCGGGACTACCGCATCAGAGCTTCCAGAGCTGCTAGTGGTTACTGGGGGACGGGGGGACCAGGCCCAGGCTAAAACTATGATTCATGGGCCTGGAGGAGCTACCCCCTCACCCCCAGGCACTGGTTAGGCGGGTGGATAGGCGGGGGGTGCCTGAAAATTGGCTCTATCGGAGCGAATTAGGGGCCGCCATCACCCCATCAGAGGGGGTATCAAATTTGACACAGGCCCCCAGACGGTCTTTTTTTTTTGGCTGGGGTTTATCAAATTTGATCCACCGAAAAAAAGAAAAAAAAGAAAAAGAAACGGATTTATTGAACACCCCCTAACAGCAAAGCAAAAAAACTTTACCCATGTTAATTTATTGTTTTGCCAACTTAGGCCTACCGATTTATTTGTGATATAGTTATATTGTTAAATAAAAAATTTGCTTATCTTTTGCTGCTAGTTAATGCTTATACAAATGTATGCAATAAATCATAACAAACTATAACAGCTTATTTGTCTTGTAAAATAAATTAAAAATGATGTTAATTTTTAAGCACTACACAGTAATATAATAATTCTAAAACTAATACCAAATATTAGTATTTGAACAGCCAATAAAACTGTAATGCTTGCATTCTTCATGGTTGGAACATATTTCAAGTACTAAAATAACCGGTAAGCATTACCGGGATGGGTGCCAGGGGGCTGATAATATGGTTGTCCATTACGTATCCCGTAGATAGGCCCAGTGCTATCTTTATTTTGTGAAATGCTTTGTTGTTGTTTGGCCCTTTGGTTTTCCGTATTTAATGGTTGCTTCTCCTGTTGTCTGCTTGACATACTTGAACTGGTATTATTGGACGACATTGTTTAACTAGCAAATTATTTAGTTTGCAACTAAAAATGCACACACACTGCTTAAATAGACAAGTTTATACAATAAATTGCAGCTGTAAAATAAAAAACAATTGTATTTACAAAACATTTTTACCATGCAATCTGTTCACTTTTTATAAGGCAGATTATCTACTGCTAACAAATAATTATTACTAGCGGACACATTATTGCGCAGGCATTTGCATTACAGAAAATGCAAAGACTAAAAAAAAGTGGATGATACAAAATAATTTTTTATTAACCAACACGGCAGGCACGCACGCATCCTAGGTTTTCTGGCACGGGGATTCTTTGTAAATAATAAGACTTTCAATTGATTGGCACGCAAACGTGCCTAACAGAGAAAAGACGGCCTTTGAATTACCCGTGCCAATTTGCTTTCCAAGCATGTTGGGATTTGCCAAGACACGAGAATTTCTGGCAGCTTGACGTCACCTCTACATTAAACAAAAAAATAGTAAGTAGCATAATTAAATTGAGTAGCTAATATTTTGTTAAATTAAGATTGGCAAAAATTGTGATTTTAGTAAAAATAGTAATTAAAAACTATTAACTATTTTATTCCATTCAAAATTGCTATAGTAACTACCAATTATGCGTCGTAGCTATTTGTTAATTAATAGAAAATTATACGTTAAGCTACTTATAATAAGCATATTATAAGCAGGTAGCTTTCATAAAACAGTCAAAATTATATCTACTTTCTTGGAAATGTGGGAATAGCATTCAATGGGCCGCCACCTGTACCTGGCGGCTTGTAATACGTCTGGTTATTGTAATTGTAGTTTACAGAGCCAGTATTATACGTGTTTTTTAAAACTGGTTTTATTGGGCTACCCTGGTATTTTTGCTGACTTGTACTGGTGTTTGACTGAGTAGCAGGTTGTTTTTCTTTTTTGTTGTTTGAATTGCTCTGTGTGCTTTTCTTTTTACTAAAAAGTGGCATTTTCAAAATATTAGACTTGTTGCTAAGTATTATGCAAAAATTAAGCAAGAGCAAACTGTGTTTTAATGAAGAATAAAACTATAATAATGCTTCAGTATAATAGTGATTAGTAAGTTGGCTACTGTCCAGTACCAGTTAATTTTATATTCCGTTCACATTGCACCACTTGGTGTTTGGTGTCTGGTGGCCAGTCACTGTTAATAAAAAGTATTAACTAGCCAATTAAGCAATTTATTAAACAGTGTCCGAGGAATTCTTTGTGCTATTATAAATTTTATTGCCAATTTAGTAAACTAATTAATTTTATGCTCTATTAATTTGCCCTTTTTTTGCAAGCACTTGGTTGGCAATTTTGCTGTAATTTAATTAAGAATTAACCAGCCTTAATTAATTTGTTACTGAAAGTTGCTGCTGTTGTTGTTAAATTTATTATTTATTAGAAAATTATACAGTTATACTCCTACAAGGTGCCATTTGTAAAGAACAGGCATTACATTATGCCCTAACACTTTGAAATTGCTTGCATACATATTTTTATTTTTTGTAAACAAGTCTTGTGTACGTCCAAAAAATAAAATATGTTTGTACTGGTTTTTCAGTACTGGTATGACTGTGCCCGTTATAAATGTCGCAGTATTTTTTAGTTGGCTAATTGAGCTAAGCAAAGGGGTTGTGTGCGCAGTTGGCAGCAAAAGATTCAATATGAAAAAGCCAAAGGTTGTACACTCCATGGTTTCTCTTAAGTTTTGCTACGGAATAAGTAAAGCATTCTAGCAGTGGCCACATTATTATACACATTGTAGGCAGAAGCCCATTAACGTTTTTCTTTATAATTCAAAATATTCACCCATAGCATGGAGGAATTAGTACTCTGTTCTTCAGTTTGCATACTTCTAGAAATGTTTTTACTAGTAGCTATTGTAGCAATGTAATTTTTTTAGCAAAACCTAGTCTTGTTTGCAAGGCGTAAAATAATATATCGTAACCAAAATTAATTTACTAGGATTTAGCTAAAGAGTTTTTGTGTTGAAGCTCGGGATTGCTTATACCCGCCAAAAAAACTTTGTCAATTTTTCCAAAAATGCTACAAAATCCTTTTTTTTTACAATTCCGCAAGCAACAATGACCCAATGCAGCCGTAAAACAACTGCTGCAGCAGTGTTGCTAACCACAAATGCCATTGAAAGAGCAGGCTTGTTGTCTGGCATAGTTTACTTGCCTCTATGTCGCTCAGGACATTTTCTGGCATTTCATGCACATGGTAATCCTTTTCACGTCCTGCCTTGCTCTGGTCACCAAGTACAGATTAGTGTTGTCCATGGCCGTTTGGACTTTTTGGTGCAACAAAATTATTATAGAATTGTGTATTGATGCGCTTTTTGCACAGGGAAAGAGCTCGGGTCTTGCCAAGTTGTTGTCATTAGTCATGCACAGTTATGCTTCATTCAGTAAATTGGTATTATTAAAAAGTCATGTATTACCATGCACTTTTAGCATGTTGTGATGGTCATTATGATGTTCATTGCTATGCTTTTTCAGCACATCAAATTTATACAGTGTTCATTGGATAGCTCATAAAGTATTTGTGCATATATTTGCTTTACACCTGCTTGCATTGCTGTCTGTTAAGTAAGAAATCATTATCACAATAACCAATTACCATGCTTGCCGGCGCCGTGTTTTGTAGGGCCGCCATGCCTACTGCGCCTGCTGCCATTGTGCCTATAATAGTGCAACAGTACTTATTAATGTGCCCTATCTACCTGGCGCAGTAAGCTGTTGTGAATTCCTTGTCCTTTTATTTTGTTTACCAGCAATTCTAGCCTGTTGTAAGCATAACTGTATTGGTATTCCGCTTGCCAGCAGCAATGTTGTCAGTGTTTAATAACTTTTTCTGTAACTTTTTTAAATAATGTTCTAAATTTGCAAAATTGACCGGCAAGAAAAGCCACAGCACATGCTGCAGCAAAGTGCCTTGGCTAACCATTCTGCTCAGTGTATTGCAAACCCCAATTAGACTAGCAATCCGTCAATAATTGCTTCGAAATTCACATCAATTCGCCCAATTTGACTTGCGAATTGGGTTAAAAGTATAATTAAATTGTGCTTAATTGCCCGCACTAAGCTTCCCTGGTTTTTGGCCATTGTAGCTCAGCCCAATTAATCAAACTGCCCTTTTGGCTCAATCCAATAGCGAGCCATCATCTGGAATTGCGCGGCCACTGATGTAAATAATCGCATTGAGAATTCTGGTAGCACAATTGCCAGTAGCTTGCATCTAATCTTAAAGCTGCATCCTTGGTTTATGTCAAATAACTTGGCTTACAGGCAACCAAAGTTTTTCCTGTTGCGAAATCGCCGGGCTTCGTCGGGGGGCGCGAAGCCCGGGACCGTTGGTCACCTGACCTGGACGGTGTCCCGTAATAGGCGGTGAACGGCGGGACTCCAAAAAGTATAAAAGTGCAAGTTGCGCTTATAAACGGGAAGAACAATGTGTTTTTAGACAAGGAAAACTCATAAACGACTAGGGAAAGGGCTGTTGGTTTTATACTCCAGGCAGAGCGGGTGGTCAACAGCTAGGCAAACTACTTCATAACCAGTATCTGCACCCAGGTGCAGACACTGCGAATGCCCGCAAAGGAATCGGAAATTCCTTATAAAGAATCCGATTATTATGGGCATAGGGTAGCCACCCGGGAACCAGTGGGTAGCTCGCCCCCCCCTCGGGGGCCTCGCAACATTCCAAAAGATATTGCCGAAACAGAGCAAATGCGCTCAATTTTGTTGTGTGTTTGGTTTGTTAGTACGGCAGTTGTTTGATAGTTTTGGCGCCCATTTTTGCATGCTTTGGGGTTTTCCACGCACAATCTTAGTTACTTTGACTCAGACTTTAATTTTAAAGCCTCTGGAGTCGCAACACAATCAATGAGGGCAGTGTCTAAAAATTGTTTGCAATTTCACTTGTTGGTGTGATTGATAAGCTAATTAAGACAATAAAAATAGGTAGGTTATAGCAATGTTACTTTAAAAAGTGTGATTTACTTACAAATATAGGCTATACAGCGTAAGTTTATTCAATAATTAATTGCATACAATCTTTTTAATAAGCTATTGGGCAACCATTATTATTTAATTACAATAATTTTAATATTTTTGGCATCCTCACAAAAATGGTAATAGATTACTGAAAACTTGCTATTTTGTGTATTAATTAGCAAAAAGTAAGTTAAAATGCAAAAGCATTTAAATTTATAATATACAGCCACTGTCTGTACGCAGCAGAGCTATTAATGTTGTATAGAAAGTACAGTTTACCAAAAAATTAAAGGAATACTCCTTGCACTGCGTTTTATTAATAATAAATAAAGCATAGTTGTAGAGACAGTACTAGTTGAAGTGCAGTAATTACTTTGTATCGTAGAGGTTGTAAGTAAATGCAGGGTTGTTTCCAGTATTAGGGGGTTGGTAGATAGGCCAGCCATTTACATCTCTTCTATTAACTGAATTTGTGTTTGGAACCGCCGGATAAAAAGTAGCTGGCATGGTGTTATATTGATGCTGGCTTGATGTATTCTGCGACTGGCTTTGCTGGCTTTGCCGGCTTTGCTGGCCCTGCTGGTTGCTACTTTTCTTTTTATTCCAAAATGGCATGCTTGATTAGCAATTGATAAGCTAGGTTTAGCTAATAGATTTGTAAGTGTAGTAGCTAAGTTGTTATATTAAAGGCAAAAAAAGGAAACCCCCAGGTTGAAGAAATGTGAGATAGAGAGAAAAAGAATGAGGCCTTGAAAAACCTTGGAAGCAGGAAATTCTTTCTCCTTTTATTCCCCAGGCTTGCAAGCTTTCCAACAGTATCTTGTGCACAATTCCAAGCTGTGTAAACCTAGCAAAAAACCACCCAGTCAAGCGTTTTTACCTGCCAATTGCTTAACAGCGCTGACTGAAGGATGGGGCATGCACATTTCCCATGACAGCAAAGGCGTAGCTAATTTTTATTCCACATTTCGAAGCTGCTAGTTTCCATACAATAAAAGCATTTCTTTGGAATTGCTTTTTTTGCAGCTTGTTCTCGGACAGCCAAGTCTTGAAGCTAAGCTTCCTCTGGAAAAAGTGCAAAAAAAAGAAAGAATGCCTATTCATGAATTTTATTCCCACACCCATCCCGCTTTCTCTTCTCTCTTTTTAATTTTTTTGTTTGCCAAAGCAAAGATGTCGATGACTTTAATCCTTTTGTCGTCTCCTTTTCCTGGCAACCGGAATTTTTTTAGCCATGATGACAAAGGAAGAATAGCAGAGGAATAATGGCAAGTCGGTTTCTTTCGCTAGAAAATTGTTTCTTATAAATTTGAATGGCACAAATCTGAGCTAAGCACTTGATGAACTAAAAAAAACGTGTCTTGATAGTGTGTGGGTCGACCTATACATGGTGTCACAGCGTTTAAGCCATTAACAAAAGCAAAGGTTTTGAAAAGCCGGCCATAAAGGCAGATAATTGTTCAGGCTTTTTGTGAGGGCGGTACTGGTTGGTCAGCAAGCTTTTAGAGAAGCAAATTGAGTCTTGCTGAAAAAAACAACAAAGCAATTAGTGGGGCAAACCGGAGCTAGTTGGAGTGGCTGTATGTGACCCAGATAGATTATTATCGTTTTATAGAAGTGCAGGTAAAATCGGCTAAAGAGCGGAATCATTAATTGTCCAAAGGGAGGTTTTAAAGAAGAGCCCGCGCCAATCCTTTTAAATTTCTATTGCACCCGAGTAAAAATAATAATTGATGTAGAGAGATTCACAAGAATTGGAGCCCTAGAATTCAGAAAAAGTGATTTACTTTTATTTGACATTATTTTTCAAAAAAATTATTTTCGCGCAATTGTATTTATATTTCTATTACTGTTGCGGAATCGCCGGGCTTCGTCGAAGGGCGCGAGGCCTGGGACCGCTGGTCACCTGACCTGAACGGTGTCCCGCAATAGGCGGCGAACGGCGGAACTCTAAAGAGTATAAAAAGGCAAGTTGCGCTTATAAATGAGAAGAACGATGGGTTTTTAGACAAGGAGAACTCATAAGCGACTAGGGAAAGGGCTGCTGGCTTTATACTCCAAGCAGTGCAGGTTGTCAAAAGCTAGGCAAACTACTTCACCACCTGTATCTGTGCGTTGGTGCAGATACTGTGAATGCCCATAAAGGAATCGGAAGTTCCTCACAAAGAATCCGATTATTACGGGCACAGGGTAACCACCTGGAAATCGGTGGGTAGCTCGCCCCCCCCCTCAGGGGCTTCGCAACAACACATAAGCCTGTGTCTGAGCTTAAAGCCACATTCTCGGTTTATGTCAAATAACTCGGCCCATGGGCAACTGCAGTTTTTCCAAAAGATATCGCTGGAACTGGGCAAGTGCACTCAATTTTGTTGTGTGCTCAGTTTGTTAGTACAGTGGCTGACTGAAGGTTTTGGTGCCCATTTTTGCTTGCATTGGTTTTTTCTATGCAAGATCTTGTTTACTTTGACTCAGACTTTGATTCCAAAGCCTCTTGAGTTACTATACAATTAATGCAGGCGGTTTTTAAGAATTGTCTGCAATTCCATTTGTTGGTGTGATTTATTAGCTAGTTGCGACAATAAAATAAGTCGCTTAATGCAATGTTACTTTTAAAAGTGTGATTTACTTACTAATATAGACTATGTAGTGCCTGTAAGTTTGCCCAATAATTAAACACACACTAGCTTCTTCAATATGATAAAGTGAAAACAATACCATTTAATTACAATCATGCTAGTTTATGGCATACTCCTGTAGCTACTAATAGATTAATACAAGCCTGCTATTTTAATGTATTAATTAGCTAAAAAAAGATTGCAAAAGCATTTGAATGCATGATATACAGCCACTGTATGTAGGCAGCAAAGTTATTAATGTTTTTCAAAAAGGTAAAGTTTACCAGTAATTAATGGAGTATTCCTTACACTGCATTTTATCTATAATAAATAGAGTGTGACTAATAAGAAAGGGCTAGCTTAACTATATTGATTATTTGGAGTCATAGAGGTTGTAGTTAAAATTAGTATTAGGGGGGTTGTAGACAGGTCTGCCATACTGATCGGTGTAATTACATGAACCTGTATACTGGGTTGATGGACCAAAAACTTGTTGTATGCTAGGGTGTGTGCGTTTATTTGGCGAGCCATATTGCAACCTATGCTGCAAATTTTGCTCCCAGTCCTGTGACTGGCTTCCCTGGCTTTGCTGGTTGCCACTTTTCTTTTTATTCCAAGGGAACGGCATGTTTGATTAGCAATTAATAAGCCTGGTTTAGCTGATAAATTAGTAAGTATAGTAGCTATACAATTATATAAAGAAAAAGGAGTTGGATGAATAACTCAGGATAAGGAATGTGGAATAGAGTAGAAATTGCGAGGTCTTGGAAACCTTGGAAGTAGGAATTTGTTTCTCTTTTTATTACCCATGCTTGCAAGTATTCCAACGGGATTTTTTTGCACAATTCCAAGCTGCGTAAACTTGGCAAAAATTAAAAATAAGATAAAAAATCCTGTCCAATCACGCATTTATTTGCCTGCTGATTGCTAAACAGTGCTAATTGCAGGATAGGGCATGCACATTTCCCATGACAGCAAAGGCATAGCTAATTTTATTCTGCTTTTTTTAGCAGCTAATGTTCATGCAAAGGAAAAATTACTTTGTAATTGGGGTTTTTGTAGCTTTGTATCCTAGCAGTTGAGACTTTAAGCAAAGCTTCACACAGAAAGTAAATGCAAAAAAAGAAAGAAAAAACTGGCATGATCATGGATTTTATTCCCACACCCATCCTGCTTTCTCTTCTTTCTTTTTATTTTTTCTTTTGCCAAGGCAAAGATGCCAAAGACTTTAATCCTTTTGTCGTCACCTTGCCCTAGCAACCGGAATTTTTTTAGCCATGATGACAAAGAAAGAGAAGCGGAGGAATAATGGCAAGTGGGTTTATTCCACTAGAATATTGTTTCTTATGAATTTGGACGGCACAAAATCTGAGCAGCACACTTGATGAACTAAAAAAACGTGTCTTGATAGTGTGTGGGTCGACCTATACATGGTGTCACAGCGTTTAAGCCAGTAACAAAAGCAAAGATTTTGAAAAGCCGGCCATAAAGGCAGATAATTGTTCAGGCTTTTCGTTAGGGGCAGTACTGGTTGGTCAGCAAGCTTTCAGAGAAGCAAACGGGGAGGCCTCACTGAAGAGCCAGCAGAACAAAAAAAGGGGGTGAGTCGGAGCTAATCGGGATGGTTGCACGTGACCCAGACCGATTGCCATTTTATTAATTTCTTTAAAAGGAGGCATGTGAAATGGGCGGAAGAGCGGATTCATTAAGGGTCCGAAGAGAAGTTTTAAAGAAGAACCCGCGCCAATCCTCTTGCTTCATTTTTTTTCTTCTTCCCCAAAAAACCGACCAAAATCGTTGATGTCGGGAAGATTAACAACGAACAGGAAACTAGAGAGCGGAGGCTGGGAAAGAGCTTCTTTCTTTTTTTTATTTCATTCAACTTTATATATATTATTTCAATTAAAAGTATTATTGCGTGCGGCGAAAAGATATTTAACGTATTATTAAGGCACAATTGCTATAGTTAGTGATGGTCAGCCTGGAAAAGAAGCTTGGATATGCGGCAGCAGCCGGGGCGACGGTGTACTACGGGGTGAGCAAGTACGTGGAAAACAGCCGGGTGGAGATCGTGGCGGATCAGTCCGGCGAGGGCCAGCGGCTAATCAGCCAATGCGCGTCACTTTCGTCGCCGCATGCACGGCTGGTGCCGACGCCGTATCTGTGCAGCGGCATGCTGCAAACAGTGTACTGCACGTCGCAGGCGCTCAAGCAGGACGCGGGGTCGCGGGTGGAGTACGTGCGCGAGAGCAAGGAGATGGAGGACGGGGGCACGGTGTCGCTGGACTGGTATCCGGAGCAGCCCGCGAGGGACGACGAGCCGCGGGTGATTGCCGTGGTGGTGCCGGGGCTGGGCGGGTCGGCGTACGAGTACCATGTGCGGAGCGTGGCCAGGCGGCTGGCCGAGGGCAAGCAGCGCATGCATGTGGTGGTGAGCAACCACCGCGGGTCGGGGCGCACGCCGCTGACGTCGGGGCGGCTGTACAACGCGTACGACACAAGCGATTTGCGCGACGTGCTGGCGCATATCCACGAGCGGTATCCGCAGGCGGCGCTGGTGGCGGTGGGGTTCTCGCTGGGAGCCAATCTGCTGACGCGGTATTTGGGCGAGCTGGGCGACCGGGCACTGGTGCGCGCAGCTGTGGCGGTTAGCTGCCCGTTCGACACCGAGATTGCCGGGCGTGCGCTCAGCGCTCCCGGTCTGCTCAACGACCATTTGTTCCAGCCCAATCTGATGGCCACGGTCAAGCGCGTGGTTACGCGCAACCTCGACGTGATCCGGGCGAGCCCGATCAACTACGACGTGGACGCGATCATGCGGGCGACGCGGATGAGCGAGATCGACGATTTGGTGACGGCGCGGGCGTACGGGCACAAGGACTGCTGGGCGTATTATCGGGCGGCGTCGAGCGTGGAGTTTGTGGACAGGATCCGCAAGCCGTTTTTGGCAATCAATGCGCGGGATGATCCGGTGACGCCGGTGCAGGGGGTGCCGCAGGAGCGGTTTGCGCGCAACCCGGCGACTGCGCTGGCGCTGGTGCGGCATGGCGGGCACATTGGGTTCTTTACGGGCGTGGTGCGGCCGCGCATCTGGTACCTGGACCCGGTGGCCGAGTACTTTGACGCGGTGTTCGCTTAGAGAGGCACGTGGGCGAGGGACCCATAGTATGTTATACAAGCTCCTCGATTTAGCATGCCTTTTTTTTCTGTCGATTATACCTAAAGCCAAGATTTGTTTTGGTTGTTTAGAGGCGATATGGCGGATCTGGCGCAGGAGCAGCGGCTGGACACGCCGCAGACAGCGCAGGAGTTTTCGTTTCCGCTTACGGCAGCGTACGGGATCCAAGTGGAGTTTATGCAGAGGCTGTTCGAGACGCTCGAGCGCGGCGAGATGGGGATCTTCGAGAGCCCGACGGGCACAGGCAAGTCGCTGAGCATCATCTGCGGGGCGCTGACGTGGCTGGCGCGGCACCGCGCGCGGGCGCCGGCGGAATTGTCCGATGATGACGCAACGCGGCCCGAGTGGGTGCGCGCGTACGAGCGCAAGCAGCGGCAGCTGCAGGCGGATCCGGCGGCCGAGGCACGTGCACGGTACGAGCGCTGGGAGAGCCGCGTGCGCCGGCGCGAGCTGGGCGAGGCACGCGCGCGGCGGCAGGCAGGGCGGCAGATGGGGCGGGTCACTACTGCCGCCGGTCGCAAGCGCCAGGCTGACAAGGCCGACGGCGCAAGCGACGATGAACACATGGTGGTTGCCGAGTACGACAGCGGCGGCGAGCAGGCGCCGTATGCCGAGTCTGTGCGGCGGCTGCTGGCGGCGCGCGACCGAGGCCGGATCGCGTATGACAGCGACGACTCCGATTGCGGCGATAGCGAGGAATCAGGCGAGCCCGAGGAGCCCAGCCTCCCCAAAGTGTTCTACGCGTCGCGCACGCACTCGCAGCTGCAGCAGTTTGTCGGCGAGATCAAGCGCACGGCGTTTGCGCACACGATGCGGTGCGTGACGCTGGGGTCGCGCGTGCAGCTGTGCACCAACGACCAGGTGCGCGGCTCGGCTCGCGCGTCGGCTCAGCAGCTCACCGAGCGCTGCTTGGAGCTGCAGCAGGGCAAGCAGCGGTGCGCGCAGCTGCCGGCGCGGCGCACGCCGATGCTGGACTTCCGCGACGCGCTGCGCGTGGCCGACATCGAGGATCTGGCCGGTGCCGGCCGCACGCGCGGCGTGTGCGCGTACTACGGCGCACGCGCGGCGGTCGCGTCGGCGCACGTGGTGGCGCTGCCGTACAACATGCTGCTGTCGCAGAGCGCGCGCGCGGCCATGGGCATTTCGCTGCGCGGCAGCGTGGTGGTGGTGGACGAGGCGCACAACCTGGTTGACACGATTCTGGGCGTGCACTCGGCGGTTCTGGACGCGCGCACCGTGGATGTGCTGCTGGATCTGGTGCAGCGCTACTTTTCGCGCTACTGGCAGCGCATGCGCGGCAGCAACGTGGTGTATGTGCGCATGACTCTGGCGCTGCTGCGCGCCCTGCGCAAGTACATGCAGGCCGCGGCTGCAGGCACGCGCGTCAAACGCGTCGGCGAGTTTCTGCAAGACGCGCGTGCCGACCACATCAACGTGTTCAAGGTCGACCGCTATCTGCGCGAGAGCAGGATCGGGCGCAAGCTCAACATGTTTGCCGAGCGCGCAGGCGATGCGGCCAAGCGTACAGACCATGCAGCCAAGCGTACAGACCATGCGGCCAAGCGTGCAGACCATGCTACTGAGCCCGCAGCCCATGCTGCCGAGCCCGCCGTGGCGCCGGCCACCGCCGTGGCGGCGCTCGAGGCGTTTATTGAATGCGTGGGCCGCCCCGACCGCACGGGCGCGCGCATTGTCGAGCGGCAAGGGACGCACGGCACAGAGCTTGCGTACGTGCTGCTGGACGCGTCTGACGCGTTTGCCGCGCTGCGGCTGGAGGCGCGCGCCGTGGTGCTGGCCGGCGGCACCATGGCGCCGACTGCCGACGTGGTAGCGCAGCTGCTGCCGCGGCCGCGCAGCGCATTGTGCGCAGCTGCCGAGCGCGACGACGCGCGTCTGGACCCTGCGCGCGTGCGCGTGTTCGCGTGGGGCCACGTGATCCACGCCTCGCACATGCGCGCGCTGGTGCTGGGCAGCGGGCCCACAGGCACGGCGCTGCGGCTGACGCATGCCGAGCAGCGCGACGCGGCGCGCATGCGCGAGTGCGGGCTGGCGCTGGCGGCGCTGTGCAACGTGGTGCCGGGCGGCGTGGTGGTGTTTTTCCCGTCGTACGCGCTGCTGGCCGCCATGCTGCGCGAGTGGCGCGCGTGCGGCGTGGCCGAGCGCATTGGCAGGCGCAAGCCGCTGGTGGCCGAGGCGCCTGGCTGTGGCGATGTGCTGGCCGAGTACGTGGCTGCCGTGGGCCGCGAGGGCGGCGCCGTGCTGCTGAGCGTGGTGGGCGGCCGCCTGAGCGAGGGCATCAACTTTAGCGACGACCTGGGCCGTGCCGTGGTGATGGTGGGCGTGCCGTTTCCCAGCCTGGCGTCGCCCGAGCTGTGCGAGCGCCTGGCTTACTACGAGTCGCTGGGCTCGGTTCCGGATAGCGATGAGCCGGGCTTTGGTTGCAAGCCCGAGCCGCTGGGCGTCGGCTCGGCCATAGGCCCGCGGGCGCGCGAGATGTACGAGGCCCTGTGCATGCGTGCTGTCAACCAGTCCATTGGCCGCGCCATCCGCCACCAGCGCGACTATGCCGTTGTTGTGTTTATGGACGCCCGCTATGCGGAGCCCCGCATTGCGCGCAAGCTGCCCCGCTGGATCACTGACGGCCGGCCGCTTGAGCCGCTGCAATTTGGCCCGGCGCTGGCCCAGGTCGCAGCCTTTTTCAAGCAGGATTTCAGTGTGTGAGGTGGTTTTTTTTTTGGGTACAGATGAAAGCTAGCCTTGTTACTTGCAATTTTCCTCACCTTTTCGCCTTTTGACCATAACTGCGGTAGCATACAATGTATGTGCTATCTTTGCAGAGCATAGTCTTTCCGTTTTATGTGCATTTCCCCTATCTGTGTTACCTTCTCTTCAATGGCGCTTAGCTTTCCCGATGGCGCCGTGCGCATTACGCCCGTTGATGGCGTCGACGACCCCGACGCTCTGTCGCTGGCCGCAATTCTCGACGCCGACCACCTCGAGTCCGCCCTGGCGACTTCGTATGTTCTGGACCTCGACTGGCTCGTCTCCCATCTGCATCCGCGCACCCGCCTCACGCTCATCGCCGACCAGATCCAGCACGCCACCACAGATCCCTCTTCGTACGCAGTCGTCGACCCGGAGCTGCCCCAGCCCAACGTCCAGCTGGTGCACTCGAAGCTCCTGCTGCTGTTCTACCCGCAACACATGCGCCTCGTCGTGTCCACCGCCAATCTCGCACCCGACGAGTGGTCGCTTGTCCACAACTGCATCTACCTGCACGATTTCCCGCGCGACGCAACGCGCGTGTTCGCTGCCAATCGGTTTAGCTTGGAGCTGGCCCAGGCCCTGCACGACCTGAGCGTGCCGTTTGACATAATAGCAAGTATGAACCACGTGGATTTTGCTCGTGCCACGGCCGTGCGTGTGGTCACGTCGGTGCCCTCGGCCGTCGATGCGCGCCGCCCGCGGCGTAATGCCAATATGCCCAGTTACGGGATGCTGAGGCTTGCCCAAGTGCTTGCGCCAGAGCCAGCTTCAAATGAGATCGAGTTTGTGCCTGATGCGCGGCTATTGTGCGTGGGCTCGTCGATGGGCAGGCTTGATGCCAACTGGCTAAGGGACTTTTACCTGTGCGCGCATGCGCGGGACCCGCGTGTCTGGACGCTTGAGGAGCGCGCGCAGTTGGTGCCCGACGATCTTGTAGATGTTGCCGTGGCATTCCATACTCAATCCCAGGTTGAGGATAACCGAGGTGGCGTGTCGGCGGCAGGCTACGTGAACTGTGCGCGGTCGATAATTGACGCGCGCGGTTTTCCGCAATCGTCGTTATTTAAACTGGTGCCACGGACCGACCGCGTGCTGGTACATGCCAAGGCAATTGTCGCGCGCCTAGGCGAGCAGCAGCGGCACGGGTGGTTGTACGTGGGTAGCCATAATTTCACTCCGGCTGCCTGGGGCCGTCTCAACCAGAATGCGCAACCGTACATTAACAACTACGAGTTTGGCCTGGTGCTATCCCCCGTGCTGTTTGAGTGCCGGGAAATTAACTGCATTACGGCTGTGCGCTGGAATCGCCAGCTTGTTCCCCTGCCGTTCGAACCCGTGTGGCATCCGTACAAGCGAGACGACAAACCCTATTGCAGCCGCGAGTAAAATGTATTTTTTTTTTATTTTGAACAATGAAACTAATTGCTTAGTAGTATATGCTGCTGCTTGCTGCGCATACCAAAAAGTCGCTGCTTGACTGGTAGATTCCGTACCCTAGAGACCCCATCACAGGCTTAGCCAGCACCATGGATGCCGAGTCCGACTCGCTGCTCGAATCGGACTCTAGCGCGCCCAAATCCGAACCCGCATCCACGCTATCCGAGTTCGACCCAAACAGCGAGCCCGACAACGTGTCAGCTGCCGAGTCCGTGCTGAATTCAGACGCAGATTCAAATACATAGTCGCCAGAGTCCGATACCAGCGCGTCTGAGCTCTCCGACAAGTCTTCTGTGGGCTCGTCTACGCTCATATCGTATCCGGGGTCGGTGGGCTCCGGGCTGGCTATAATATCCGTACTGCTGCTACTTGTCGGGCATGCGGCTGCGTCTGAATACGTGATAGTGAGTGTGCCTACCGTGGTTGTCGACAAACACAAGTCGGCGTCCAGGCTGCCCAGCTCCGAATCACTAGTGCTCGACGGCTCGGGATTTGGTATAACAAAGCTGTTTTTGCCAACGCTGCTTGCCCCGTCGTCACCACGGCTACTGCTGCTGCTTCGATGCCTGTGCCTGCTTCCGCTTTCCGAGCCGTCACTCCTGCTGCCGCTGGCATGTCGGCTTCGGCTATGGTGGATGCTCGGCTCGTCGTTGGTCTCGGCATCCGAGTTTCCATGCGAATGCGAATAAATGACCAAATCAAAGCTGCTGCTGCTATCGCCTTCGACGTCGTCCAGGCTGTAGTCGCTGTTATAGTCGCCAACCGTCGAATACACCGTCACCGTCTTGGTGACCGCCGACTGGTCGGCAATCTGTGCGGCAATCGCCAGCAAAATCGAATCCACATCGCCATCCGACGGCATATCGCCAGTCACCGTCTGCGTAACCGTCACTGTGCGCGCCTCGCCGCCCGGCGAGTTATCCGCGGCCTTGACGGCAATCGCCTGCATGATCGAGTTGACGTCGCCT
>JANBPA010000014.1:16302-46493 GCA_027575275.1 Coemansia sp. RSA 2711
GGCCCTCACGTGCGGTGGCACCAAAACCTTAATATATTGCAAACGATACAAAAATTATTTTTCAAAAACAAATACTTGAAAGAGCTAGCTCCGTTGACGCTCGGTTGTTTCCTGTTTACTTCTAGTCATCCATCCGTGTATTATGTCCAAAATTCCGCCGTTTCGGTCAGCATGGAACGCGGAATTTGCCGCATCAGGAGGACTCTGTGCATACGCACTGCAAGCGCTGAACCCCGGTCTAATACAGTGCGCGGCGCTAGGCTTCCACCGACAATGCGGTGAGTCAGCGCTGTCTACGGAGATGCTGGCTGCGGTAGGAACTTCATTGGTTCTATTCACCATCGATGGTCCGGATATGACGTTGTCGCACATTTGCAGCTCGCCAGTATTCTCCAGCATCCTCGATATTGCGTTTATTTGCAAATATCAGCCCGATTCGTCTACCTTTGCTCAGGCTGGGGACGACAGCGTGTCGGGTGTGTACGTGGTGCTTGCCGACGATGGCCAGCTGGCGCTTATTGGCGTGGAAAGCGTGGGTCAGTGCCGTCGCCTGAGGACTATAGAGGAGAGCCGCGTTTTGACACAAAACGATGACGGATCAGAACCGCGGCTGATTCGAAAGCTGGTTACTGATCCACTGTCGCGGATTGTTGCCGTGGTGTCATGGCTAGACTACATCGAAGTTATGCCGTTGTTGCACGAGAGCGGGGCTTCTGGGGCGAGACAGCATCCTCAAGCGAGCAGCGAACGCATACACATTTCTACCGGAGGTGCCATTTGCGACGCAGCAATTTTAATGCCTGCGCCCACCGAGGCACGGCGGATCTTGTTGGTGGCTGCAATAATGGATGGCGAGCGGCAGTCACATTTCTTGTACCTATACGAGATATGGTCTCATGCCATGAGCACTGCGCGGACACCTAGTCTGGTTGCCAAGCTTCCGCTTCCATTCGACATAGCAATGCCATTACGGATTATAGCTCTGCCAGCGTTTCCTGAGCATTTTGTTTTGGTCACCGAGAACGAGGTTGTGCTTGGCAGTGCGCTGCAGCTGCTGTCTGGTGACATTCACTTGTATCGCCAGCCATTGCCTCGGCTGAGCAATGGCACGAGCGACTTGGTACGTGGCTGCTGTGTTGCTGGTACCATATCCGTGCCTGCCCGCGGTGCTATCGATGCCGAGGTAGAGTCTAAAACGCCGCTTCGATCTCCGCTTTTAAGCCAACGCACACCTGCTACAGCTTCGCCGCACATGCGCGAGGCAAGATCGGGGCATGAGTTGGCGCAGAAAATCTACATCTCGATGCAAAGCGGCACACTGCTTCGGATCAGCGCAGCTCCACGGCCCTTGCTCTCGCTAGCGAAGGTGCTGCCTGAGCAGGCGGGTGGCGCACCGTTGAGCCCTGGCGACGTGATGCTGTATCTAAACCACGACCTACCCTATCCAAGCGGGGCCGCCTTTGATTACGTGCTCCTTAGCGGTGACTGCTCGGCCAACGCGATTGTTCGAATATCGGCGCCAACCGAACGGGAGGACGACGGCGGCAGATTGTTTTCGGACGGCTCTACCATGACATCCAGCGACGCCGAGCCTGTGCAGTGGACCTGCCCGGTTCTGGAAAACCAGTCTCCAATAATCGACTTTGTGCTGCAGAAAGACGGAGTGTATATGACCGGCGGCCGCGCGGACAACGGATCTGTTCTTCGTGCTCAGCTGGGCCATGCAACGCATCTTTTGGGCAGGCTTAGTGCTGATTCAGACAGCGAGGAAATGTTTGTCCCAGAGCTAGTTGCGCCTGCATGGTCGTTCTGCATCTCGTCGCCAATGCACGCTAGATCTTTCGCATCGTGCGTGGTGCTACAGCATGCCAATGCAAACGTACCGATAGTAGAGAGCAGCGACAGCGGATGGCAAGTCCATGAGGAACTACGCTTGGCGGTTGCCAGTCGGCGACTATCGTTCATCGGCAATGTCGGAGCTGATCGGATTTTGTGCGTCTTTCGGGATACCGTTGAGATGGCGAGGTTGGGTGTGGATGGATGCGAAACTGAAGTGTTGATAGGCGCCGACAATAAGGCGGTATTTACACACGGAGCGTGCGCGACGACAAATGCTGGACATACCTGGGCAGCAGTGGCGATGCAGCCATCCGAGATCGGACCGGCACCGCGGAAAGCCATATTGCGTGTGCTTCCGGTTGCTGTCGCCGGAATTGCGGGCGGCCAAAACAAAGACAGAGCGCTGCTTGAGATTGAGCTAGAACACGATGTATCGTGTTTGCGCCTATTTGCGACAGACGCCGGCATGCTTCTGGTCGCCGGCACATACGAGCCCAATTTGCACGTGTATCGAATTGACACAGCAGCCCCGCTGCTCAAGTCATTAAACATTCCCATTGACCTGCGGCTATCAGGAAATGGCGACGAGTGCATGGATTGCACGAGTATTGGTAGCGACAATGACAGCGCCAGCGTTGATGCGCACATCGATTCGGCGATCAGTGATGCGTATATTCTTGGTTCGCAAACCATGCTGTTCATTCTAGCGGGACTTCGAGACGGTCGCTTGGTGTGGGTGGCAGCAAAGGTCAGCCAACTAGCCGACAACCTACAGACTTCATTGTCGTTATTTGGCGCACCAAGGTGTGTGAAGACGGGTCAGGTTCCAATAACGTTTGCTGATACGAGTTTGCAGGCCCAGCCAAGCGCCGACGGGGTGCTCATGCTCTCTGAATCGCTCCACATACTTTGTGTTGGCCTCACGGGCCAGCTTGAGATAACCCCGTGCAGCAGCGACTGCATTGGGCGCGATTCGTTTTGCTGCATTGTCCCATTGACGATTGACAGAGCAAACCCTATCCAGAACGCGGCTGCAGGAAGCGATTCTGAGTTCAGTGGCATGCGACGATTCCTGGCAACATCCAGCGATGGCAGAGCGAGTATTCTTGGGATTGAGATCGATGCACGATGTAGCATCAGTTCGTGTCCAGTCAACGCCGAGCCGCGGCGAATCGTCGTCGACCAGCACACAGGGATGCTAGTCGTTGCTAGTGTAATGCGAGTGCAGCATCCAGCCGTTGGCCCGTCTTTGACTTCGTGTCTCAAGGTTGTAGATCCAGAAACTGGGCGCAGCTGCGCCGAGGTGCAGTTCCGCCCGCTCGAGCTGGTGCGATCGCTAGCAACGTGGCACATTCGCGGGCAAAAGTCGTATCGCTACGTGTGTGTAGGCACTGCGCAGCTGACCGAGCAGGGTGACATGCAGGACAGTGTCCAGCAGCAACAGGCTACGGGTGGTCGGTTAGTTATATACAACCTCAAGCCGGTCAAGCGCAAGTCGCGATCTCGACTGGCACTATCGCCGGAGGTTGATCGCATGGCAGCCGTGTCCAGCGCGGGCGCGCCGGGGTACGAGCTAAAATACGTGTGGGAGTCGGATCGCAGCGGGCCAGTATCAGCATTGGCCAGCCTTGGCGACGCATACCTGGTAGTTGCCGTGGGCGCACGTTGCGTCGTGCTGAAGCTAGATGTGGTGCAAAAACGGCTAATTGAGTGCTGCGAATGTCCGCTTCGGTTTGCGGCAGTGAGCCTGGACATCTGCGGCCACGATATTGTGGTGGGATCCACACGAGAGGCAGTCAATGTGTTGCGGTTTACCGCGGCCGAGGGCGATAGTGGCTGCGATAAGCTCGAGCCCGTTTACAGTGCACGGTTTGGCGCGAATACCGCGGATGCCCGGTTTCTGGCCGCCGACCTGGTCGCTGGGGTTGATCATAGCGGATTCGTGTTTGTTGCTGGGCTTCCGGTCAAATCAGCCGAGTTCGGGCTGGACTTTGCGCTTGGCATGCACCTAGGGACGGAATGCACACGGCTTCGCGTTGGACAGATGGTACAGCGGCTCGATCTGCCCGAGCATGTGCTGGCGTGGTCCCGCTCGGCAAACGACAGCTCCGATAACCGGTCGGCCGGCTGCATTGTGATCAGTACGCTTTCTGGCGGCATGTGGACAATTGCGCGGATCAGCGACGATGCGTTTGCGCTGCTACGTCGACTGGAGCTGGCTATGCTGGCCATGCCGCCACTGCACCCGGCGCGGCCACTATTTGCGGCCAGCGGTTCGATCAACCGCGCTCGCAATACCAGCCGAATCCAGCCAACGGGTATAGTTGACGGCTCGCTGTCAGCGACGTTCGTCCAGCACTTGACAACAGCCGAGAGGATCGAAGTGGTTGACAGCTCGCCTGATCTCATGCAGGCGGCGCTGGCGGTAGCAGAGCGCAGCATACTGGGACCATGCCCAGCAGCACCGGATCCACACACCACAGCTGCCGAGTTCGTCGCACGCCTGGTCCATGATCTCAGCCGTGTATCTATTTGCTAGCTGACCAAGGGTAGACCGATTTTTATTGCCTGCTTAAAAACTCTGGCCCCGCTTCTAGCGTCAACGCAGTTACATAAAATCGTCGAAGTCGTCGTAGCGCGAGTAATCGGTCATGTCCATCTGGCCCTTGGCCGGTGTGCCGGCAAGCGTCGTCTTCTTGTTCTTCTTCTTGCCCTTGGTCTGGTCGCGCGTTGCCTTCTGCTTCTCGCTGGCCACCGCCGTCAGCGTGCTCGAGATCTTTCTAATTTCCGAGTCCTTTAGCGGCAGCGCAAGCTCGCGCACCAGCTTTTCCAGGAAGGAAAAGTACAGGCGGCTCGACTGGGCCTTTTGGATGCGCTCAACCAGCGCCCTCTGGAACTCGTCAAAGTCTTCCTGGGTCTTTGGGTTGAGCGTGGTCAGTGTGTCCTGGACCTGCGTGTCCTTGATGGTCAGCCCCGAGAACAGGTCCTCGGCAATCTGGCGGTCCGACTCTAGCTGCATCTGGCGCTCGCGCTGCTTCCGGGACTGGGCGTCATCCTCGTCGCTGTCTTCAGCGGCTGCCCGGGCCTCGGCCTTTTTGGCCTCCCGCTCGGCCTGACGCTCGGCAATGCGCTCAGACAGTGACTTTTTTGTCTTTGGCTTGGGTGCAGGCACCCCAACCTTCTTCTCGCTTTCGGACTCGCTGCTGCTGGCATCCCAGTCATCGGGGGCTTCGCCGGCGCTGTCGGCGTCCTCATCGCCCCACTTGCTCTTGGCAACCTTCTGAACGGCCTCTTCCTCCGAGTCAAGCTGCTCTACAGACCATACGCGGATGCCGGGTGAGTTAGAAATGCAGAAAGATTGGCAGAGACAGCGAATGCACCCTGCGAATAGCTGCCTTCTGCGTTTATGCGCACTTACCCCAATCGGACATTGCTGCGTCTGCGCTGTGGCTGTATAAACAGGCTAAATGAGGGCGTTTGATTATAACGCAAATGCGAAAATGAACAAGGAAGTGTGCAAAAGAAGGCGTGGAAAAGGCCGACAGGAAGAAAATTTTGTGGAGACTTTTGGCCGAGCTGCAGCCCGAGCCGACTTGCCATTTTCGACAAAGACTAGCTCGGGCGCTGGCGAACGGATCGTCAGGTTGCAAACCAATGTCAGAGACAACTGAAGGCGGTGTATAGAAAAAGAAGTTGAAAATTCGTCTTAGTTTTGCTGCTGGCGGGTGGCGAGCACCTCGCGCTGCTTGTTGGCCTCCTCCATCAGCGACTGCACAAACTGCGTGTTCTCCGGGCTCAGATGCCGCGCGATTGCGTCGTATACGGCGGCATTGGCGGACTGCATCTCCGCCAGCTTGTCCTGCAAGTGGATGTAAGCGTCAACCTCGTCGAGCGGCGATTCGAGCGAGTACTCCTCGTCAAGTGGCGACTCAAAGTCGTCGTCGTCGTCCGAGTTCAGATCCAGCTCGTCCTCGTCTGAGCCCAGCGCCTTGGCCGCCTGACCGGCAAGCTCTTTAAGGAACGCGCCTTCAGCTTCGTCGACAACGTCCTCGTCATCGAGGTCCGAGCCGCCGTCAAGCTCGTCTTCGGCGCCGTCCCACTCAAACTCGTTGCCAAAGGCCGAGTCGTCGTCATCCGAGCCCTCGTACATCCGCTCCATGGCCTCGCGGGCCTCAATTGCCTTGCCAAGCGACTGGAACACGTGCAGCACCGCCTCAAACAGCTGCGGCAGACCGTTCTGCAGCGACGCCGGCAGCTGGTCGGCTGGAACGCTCAGAACTGCAGTCAGGCCAAGGATGGCCAGCTTCTTGTCGTGGACTCGCGAGAACTTGTCGGCGCTCTGAACCAGCCGCGTGAATATGCCCTCGGTCCACTGGTACTGCTCCAGGACATTCAGCGTGATGACCGGATTGTAGTACAGCGCGTTGAGCACCACCTCCAGCGCGTGGACAAGGAACGGCGTGGTCTTGATCGCGTCGCCGACCAGCAAATAGGCCGCAGCCAGGCTGATAAAGCCCGGAATCATCCCATCTACTTTACCACGCCCGTGCAGCATCACGGTCTCGGCCAGCTTGCACGCGCACATGCACTCGTTCTCGCCAACGCGGTCGCTCTTCATCACACTCTCGATAATGTCGAACAGACGCGCCTGCACGTCATTGTTGGTCGCCACGACGTCCATGCCGTACGAGACATAGTCGTCCAGCGTCGGCAACATCTCTTCGATAAAGTCAATGCCGTCGTTCTTGAAGCACGAGTAGATCGTGCCAAACAGGTTCCACGCGTTCGGCGACACAGACTTTACCGCAAACAGGCAGCAGTCCAAAATCTCAAACACCTCGTCGTACAGATCGATGATGCGCTGGTCGAGCACAAACTGCGCAATCGGGAACACCACCTCTTCAAGCTTGTACACAACCTCGGGCGAGCCCTCCAGGTTGAGGACCAGCGTCCCCATCGTCTTGAGGACGCCCATCGCCGCCATAGTCTTTTCGCCAACATCATCCATGTTCGCAGTGGCCGGGTCGGGCTGGTTGGCTGCCACGTCGCCCATCACGCGCATAAATGTGTCACGCAGCTGCTGCGCCAGCTCTACCGCGAACGGCGCCATGCGATCGGCAAACACTTCAACAAACTCCTCGATCACATGCGCAATGGTGTCCGAGTCAATCTCGTTGGTCAGGTTCAGGAACACCTGCATCACCTGCGGCAGATGGCGTGCCAGCGTATCGCGGTTCTCCTCGTCTTCGATCATCGGCTCCAAGGCAAGTGCAGCGTGCACCCGCACTGGCAGTTCGGGGTCGTGCAGCAGGCCAAACACCGACTCGAACACGGTGTTGCTAACCTGCTTGCTCGGGAATGTGACGCTGCTGTAGCGGCAGTACGTATCCAACGCCCGTGCCCGCAAGAAGCCGTACTTGCTCTTGAATTCGGGCACCACATGTGTGAGCAGGAAATTGGGAAGCGTGCCCGAAATTGGCGACTTGCGCGACATCAGTGCCGAGGACAGCGAGGTCATCATGCTCAGCGCGCCGTCCTTGGACCGCGGATCGCAGGCTCCATCAGTGCCCTGCTGGTAATTGGTGAGCACGCCGTTGACAAAGCCCAGAATCGTGTTCAGTGTTGCTGACTTGCGGTCGAATGCCAGGTCAATAAGCAGGTTGGACACAGCCACCGTGGCCGACCCAAAGTCGTCCAGCGGCTCGATTCGCTTCTGTACGTACTCGACCGGGTTATCCTCCCAGAGCTCCTGGTCGGCCTTGGTGAAGCACAGCTGCGGGAAGATAAAGTGCGCCACAATGGCCTCGGTGTGCGGCTTCAGCAGCTTCCACGCGGACTTCTCCTTGACGCAGTCCGAAAGGAATTGCGCAATCAGGCCGCGGATGCGCTCCGACATCCACACCTGGCCCGCCGTGTAGCCCTCGATCTGTTGCAGGTACACTCGCAGGATCTGGGGCATGAAATTGGCTGTGAACAGCTTGGCAAACGCCCCGTGCTTTTTGATGTTGCTGGACGGCAGCAGCGCCGGATTGCCGTAGCGGCTGTACAGGCGGTTGACGCTGCGCACGGCCCACTTTTTGGCCTTCCACACGGGCTCCTTGGCCGCATCCTCATCGATCGCCTCCTTATCGAAAGCCACCGGCTTCTCGATCATCTTGATAAACGAGGTGCCCCACGCTACCAAGTTTGCGGGTTCCTGCAGCGGCAGCGGCAGTCCGGATTGAATCGCGTTCAAGTACGACTTGAACGATAGCCACGCCATGCGCATCGCCAGGTCGTCGTCCGACGCCACCGCCTGATCGGCGATCTTCTGCACCTGCGGGAACAGCTCCTTGGCAATCTCGTTGATGACATCGCGATTGGTGCTGGTGTACCGGTAGCGCTTGATCAGCTCCAGCAGCGCCAGCAGGCCGGTGTACACCCGCTGCGCGTCCTGTGCGTGCAGCAGCTCCTTCAGATGCACGGTGAACTGCGGCCACTGCTCGGGAAAGTCGAACTTTAGGATGATTCCTAGGCACTCTGTCAGTTGCAGCTTGATGGCCTGCGACGATGCATAAATGGCAGCCAGGATATTTGCCTTTGTCGCCGTGCGGTCGCCGTCACTGATGGGCGGGTACTGCTCCAGTGCGCGCTGCGACGCATGCCACGACCGCCGCACTCGGTTCTTGAAGTAGATCGACGCCGCCTGCTTTGTGCCCAGCGGCAGATCAGCGCTGCTGATCATTTGAAGCAGCACTCCAAGGAAGCCTTCGTGACCCTCCAGCTACAATAGACAGCAAAACACCAAAACAAAGATAAGCTCGACAGCGCCCCTTCGTTGCTGAATGCCAGAGATAAATGCGGCGCCCCTTTGTATATGCGCGGTCTTACCTGCTGGAGCTGCTGCTCGGCGGTTTTGCGGACCGCCGGGTCCGGGTGCAGCGTCGAGTCGAACAGGGCGACCAAGCTGTGCAGATCCATGTGTGCGAGACGCGGTTGTAGCAGCAGTCAAAGAGAAGCCAATTAGTAAATGTGCCCGGCTAGAGGGGGGTGAAATGGACAAGCAAAAGCTAACAGAGACACTCAGAAGGCAAGCAGGTTCGGCCGCGCGCCCAGCGCTGGGCGCGGAATCTCGCCTGTCCAGAAAAAGGGTCGAATTTTTTCCTGACAATTTCCGGGTTCTGATCTGATCAGAATTATCGAATGTGATCACCGGCGGGCTGCTCAAGTTGTCTGCTTGCCAAACATGCCCAGCGAGTCTCCTTCTTTCTACTTCGTCCAAAATTTAAGATTTCAACATGGGTGAGTGCGCGCTTTAGATCGATGCGCACATGGCAACAGCATTGCAGAGGGCGACAGATTGGCGGCACTGGGTTTCGGGCGGGACGGCGACGGGATGGATGGGCAGGCGAAAATCGGATGGATGCGGCATTATTCAACATCGGACTGTGATGGATTCGCAGCTGGTGACAGTGTTGCGCATCCGTCTGGCCAGCGTCGGGGCGTCAGTTTGGGCGAATTGGAATGCGAATTGAGGGCGGTTGCTGTCAATTGCTCCCAATGCCCAATTGGCGCTCAGCTGGCCTGAATTTCAGTTGTCCAGCCAACACCCAGTGCCCAGACGGCACCTGTAGACCGGCAGATATTGCAAGCATGCTTGCTGCAACTGCGGCCACGGTTGTTTTCTTTCTGAGACCTCTGCTTGCTCCATGTGCTTTGCCCCAGACAGGGCTCAACTCAGCGTGCCTTCAAATTGCAACTGCCGAGCTAAACCTTTTTGCTGCGTCTTGTACTGGATAGGTAAAGGCCAGCCAAGAGGACTGAACGCAGCCCGCAAGCTGCGCACCCACCGCCGCGAGCAGCGCTGGGCCGACAAGCAGTACAAGAAGCGTGCCCTGGGCACTGCCTTCAAATCGTCGCCGTTCGGCGGTTCGTCCCACGCCAAGGGCATCGTGCTGGAGAAGATCGGTGTTGAGGCCAAGCAGCCCAACTCGGCTATTCGCAAGTGCGTGCGTTGCCAGCTGATCAAGAACGGCAAGAAGATCACCGCCTTCGTGCCGAATGACGGTTGCCTGAACTACGTTGACGAGAACGACGAGGTGCTCATCTCGGGCTTCGGTCGCAAGGGCCGCGCTGTGGGTGATATCCCCGGTGTGCGCTTCAAGATCGTCAAGGTCTCGGGCGTCTCGCTCCTTGCCCTGTACAAGGAGAAGAAGGAGAAGCCTCGCACGTAAATTTTCTCTTGCTTTGAGTCTACTAAAGCTCGCACATTTTTGCCCTATTCAGTTCCGCCATTGGGAGATTTGGACTTGGCACTTGCGTTCCAGGTTCTGCTTGCACCGCAAAAATCTCACTGCCGCTGTGCGTGATTTGATCGGCTGATCCCTCGGAGTACACGCAAGCACCGGCCGCGCTCATCAAAGCCGGCGCTTGAGAGCTCGCTTTCTTCCCGCTCATTTGCTGTTTCTGCGATTTGGTGTGTACCTATACATTCTCGACGATGGTTCTCGAAGCGACAGTGCTTATTATTGACAACTCGGAGTGGTCGCGCAACGGCGACTACATGCCCAACCGCTACGATGCGCAGATTGACGCGGTGCGCTACCTGTTCAATGTCAAGACGGCAGACAATCCCGAAAACACGGTGGGGGTGCTTGCCAATGCCGGCGACACGCCACAGGTGCTGGTCTCGCTGACAGGTGACCAGGGTGTGCTTCTGCGGGGCATGCACGAGCTGACCATTCGCGGCGAGTCGCATTTCGACACAGGAATTCAAATTGCTCAGGTAAGCAGCGAGACCAGCGGTGCTCTGTCTGTACGGGCACATGTATCGGGAACCCTTGACCGCCTAATGCCCTATTTCAATTTGTCCCACGTGTAGCTGGTGCTGAAGCACCGTGCAAACAAGCATCAGAAGCAGCGGATCGTCACATTTGCGGCCAGCCCGATTGACACGGACGAAAAGACGCTGGTGAAGTTGGGCAAGAAGCTGAAAAAGAACGGCGTGTCGATAGACGTGGTCAACTTTGGCGAGCACACGGCGAACGAGCAAAAGCTGGCGGCGTTTGTCGAGGCCGCCAATAACAACGACACGTCGCACTTGCTGTCGATTCCGCCCGGCCCGCACGTTCTGAGCGAGCAAATCAGAGCGTCGCCAATCGTCGGCGGCGGCAGCGGCGCAGGAGCCGATGGCGCGGAGGGCGGCGACTTTGAGTTTGGCGTGGACCCCGACATGGATCCCGAGTTGGCGCTGGCACTGCGTATGTCGCTGCAGGAAGAGGAGGAGCGGCAGCGCCGCGAGACCGCGAGCCGGCCGGATGCAGCGGGCAAGGAAGGCGCTGGCCAGCAGGCGAGCACCGAGCACAACGACGGCGATGTGATGATGGAGGACGTCGAGGACGAGCAGATCCGTGAGGCCATCCGGATGTCGCTGATGGACAGCAGTCAAGGCGAGGGCTCGTCTGCGGACAATGCCAAGAGCGACGACCTGGTTGCGTCGCTGATCGGCGGCCTGCCTGGCGTCGACTCGAATGACCCGGCGCTGCAAAGTGCGCTGGGCTCGGACTCGAAAAAGGACAAAGAAGGCGAGTCGAAGAGCAAAGACAAGGGAAAGGGCGAGTGATTAAAGGCTTTTGGCAGACTGCAAACTGAAAGGACGGCCCTAGCGGAGCTTGTAGTGCATTTATCTTCTACTTTTGGTCGTGGAAGACAATTTTATTTTACGTTTTTGGTCGTTGAAATCTGTGCCGTTCGCTGTTATCGTGTGGTTTGCAAGAGATCTGCAAGTTTCCCATATCACTCAGGGTGGTATAAAAACAAGCTAAACCGCGGAGTAGGCCAAGAAATATATCAGCTCTTGTTTGCTATTTTCCTGCAGGGGTTTTCTATTAGATTTTTGCAATGGTGGTTCAGGAGCAGGCGCATCCCGGGGTGGGCAGGACGCAAGAGTTTGAGTACCAGGTGGCCGGGCATCCAGGGGTGCTGGTGGTCGAGGGCAACGATATGATCATCAAGCCGCTGAACCAGCGCGAGAAGCAGTTCTACGAGGGTGCCAGCCCACATCCGGGCTTCAAATCTTTCATGCCGGTGTACTACGGAACGCTCCAGCGCGCAGCACCGGATGGCGATGCGGCGAGCGTCAGCGAGTACATATGCCTGGAGAACCTGGTCCACGGATTCGACGACCCCTGTGTAATTGACATCAAGATCGGGTCTCGCCTGCACGACATTGACGCGACAGACGAGAAGCGCAAGCGGATGGAGGAGAAGGCCGAGAGAACCACGTCAAAGAGGCTGGGAATAACGATAGTCGGCATGAAGCTGCACGGGCAGTCGGTCAAGGAGCGGGACTGGTGTCGCGACTTGACCGAAGAGACTATTGTCGACGCCATTGCACACTACTTTTCGGCGGCGGCGGAGAGCGTGTCTGCCGGATACCGCGACTACCTTGTTTGGCAGTTCATCACCGAGGCGACCGAGTACCTAGAGGAAATCGAGCAGGCCGAGGTTAGAATGTACTCGAGTTCGCTACTGCTTGTGTACGACGCCAACAAGGCAAAGTACGAGCGGCTGTTTCCGGTCGACGGCGACGGCAACCGGAAGACCCGGGGGTTTGCGGATCGGGACTGCGGCAGCGACGATGGCGAGGATGTCACGGACATTAGCCTCCTGGACATGAAGGCAATAGACTTTGCCCATTCGCATTGGGTGCCTGGGCAAGGGCCAGACGAGCTCTACATTGCTGGCATCCGGAAGCTTATAGAGATTCTGCATTCGCTTTTAGCATAAACCCACCTTGGTGCAATCTGCTGCCGGACTATGGAAGCGCCGACTCGGCGATCTGGTGACTGCACCGAATTGGCACGACAATTAGACGCCACCGCCTGCAGGAATAAACCAATTTTCCGTAGCGTGATCCTGCAGTCGGCAGCTTTCAATTAGAGTGTAGCGCTCACTGAGGATCGAGGAGGGGCACGCCTGGCTTTAGCCGGAACGAGCTTCCGCGTGGGCGGCAGCTGGGCACAGGCGTGCGGATGGTGACTTTCTGCAATGCGCACGACTGGGGGCAGACGATCGGAAACACCCGAGCAGTGTGTCATCTGCGGGAAGCCCGCAGCCAGGGGCACAATCTGCATCACGTGTCGACATTTGGCACCAAGGCATCTTTGCCGATTTTCGCTTCTCTTCTTTTTGGTCCTTTCGCTTCTTTTGGCAATTGCAAAAAAAATTCTAGTCTATTTTCGCACGCCGCCTGTTGCTTGGACGCTGACTTTTCTCTCTGGCCGTTTCTACCGAGGACTGAAAGCTTTGGTCTCGGGCTGCTTGTATTTGTAAATAGTTCTCTCCTTGTAGTTTATATCCTATTCTTTTTTGTTTATTGAGCGGAAGGGGTCGAAATGGGCGCGGATTCAAAGAGCCTGTCGTGGGCGGTGATGCGCTTGGGCCGTGACATGCGGGCGCAGAGCGTGCTGCGGCAACGGCTGACGGCGTCGCTGGCGTCGCTGCTGGCGGCGCGATTAGCGCCGAAGGCCGGTGAAACCTGGGCGTCGCGGCTGGAGCGCGGGGTGCAGGAGAGACAAGGCGGGCAATTTGATGTGGATGCAGCGCAGCCATTGTGCATGGGCGCCGAGCATATGACAGGTGCAGACAGCGCGAGTCGACGAGGGCCGCGGAAGGGCCGGGCGTCGCATGCCCGTGCAGCCGATGCGCCGAGACCACCGCAGCCACACAAGCCAGCGGTGCGGCGGCGGCGATGGGCGGCGTGGAAGTCGGCTTCGAGCTGGGACTTTCCCACGCTCAACTCGTCGTTTCCGTTCACGATCCCGTCGATACCCGTGAGCGTGTTTCTGTTTGCGCACCCGGGCGGGCACGGCGCGGTGCCAGCGGGAGTGATGATGCCGGCTGGGCTGGGCACGTCGGCGCGCAAGTTCCACTCGATGTCGCTGACGCGGCAGCCGGGCGTGCCGTTTGACAGCGAGGAGGGCGGCGAGTCGCCGCTGACCGACACGGCGGCGCTGTCGGCGCAGATTCTGCGGGCGGATGCGGCAATACAGGCGGCGCTGTCGCAGCACGGGCGCAAGGCGGCGGCGGCGCCGGGGTCGCGGCGCTCGGACGGGGCGGGCGGTGGGCTGCGGTCGCGCACGCCCAAGAACTTTATGTTTGCGCATGCGGCCACGGGGATTCCCAAGCACGAGAACCGCGTGCCGCTGCCGAAGCAGGCGGTGCTGCAGGGGCGGCGAGCCTCGGTGATTGATCCGGATGCGGACGAGCTGGCGACGAGCGCGGGCGAGGACGCGTTTTTCCACCGCGCGGACGCGCTGGGGATTGCCGACGGGGTGGGCGGGTGGGCAGGGGTCAAGGACGCGGACCCGTCGCTGTTTGCGCGGCGGCTGATGCACCATGTGTGCCGCGAGGTGCAGCGATACGAGGACATCGATGACGAGCTGTTCTCGTACTACTTTGAGGCGGCGCCGGTGGACGTGCTGCGACGGGCGTACGAGATCACAGCGGACGAGATGGAAGCGCTGGCGATGCGCGGATCGTCGACGGCGTGCGTGGTGGTGCTGCGTGGCGACGAGCTGCGCGTAGCCAATCTGGGCGACTGTGGGTTGACGGTGGTACGGCAGGGCGACATGGTGTACCGCACCGAGGAGCAGCAGCACTCGTTCAATTTCCCGTACCAGCTGGGCACTGAGGCGCACTCGGACTCGCCGTCGGACGCGCAGGTGTTCCGGCTCAAGATCCAGAAGGGCGACGTCATCATTGTGGGCTCAGACGGCGTGTTTGACAATCTGTTTGACGAGGACATTCTTGAGGAGGTCAACCAGCACTTGCCGCCGATGATGCGCGCGGCGGGCGAGCCGGAGCTGCGCTACAGCACGGACTCGCTGTGGTACGAGGCGCAGCAGTCCCAAGACAAGCTGGCGGCGCTGTGCCGCAGCGGCGGCGCCGGGGCGGCGGGCGTGGTGGCGCCGGCGGCCGACGGCAGCCAGGTGGTGGTGGCGCCGCCGATCGAGGGTGACGCGTCGTTCTCGCTGCCACAGTTCCACGTCGACCCGGGGGCCATTAGCCGCGCGATTGCGCAGCGCGCGCGGCTGGTCAGCGAGGACACGCGGTTTGCCGAGAGCCCGTTCCAGATGCGCGCAATGCAGGAGGGCCTGTACTACCAGGGCGGCAAGCGCGACGACATTACGGTGATTGTGGCTGTGGTCACTGATCTGGAGGACACGCCGGATCGCCGGTGATAAGCAAAATCGGGAGTTAAGGAGGGGGGCTGATCGGATAATAACATGCTCCCAGCCCCACACTTTTTCTTTTATCTCCCCGTGAGTTATTTACTATCCTATTTGGTCTTGAATTCACAGCCGGACACTATTTTGGTACATCATGCTGGCAGTGGGAACCAGAGCGTTTATGCGGCGGGTGCCGGGTTCGGTGCTTGGCAGCGCGGCGCTTGGCAGCACGGCGCGGCGGCTCTACCACAAGCCGGCGCGGCGCGCGGATTTTAAGCAGCTGAGCCGCGCCGACGTGGACTTTTTCAAGACGGTGGTGCCGGCGGACACGGTGCTGGCAACGGCGGCGGTGGGCGGCACGACGGACGCGGCGGAGCTGGAGGGGTTCAACGCGGACTGGCTGAACAAGTACCGCGGCGGGTCGCAGGTGGTTCTGCGGCCCAAGACGACGGAGCAGGTGTCGCAGCTGCTGGCGTACTGCAACCAGGAGCGGATTGCGGTGGTGCCGCAGGGCGGCAACACGGGGCTGGTGGGCGGCAGCGTGGCGGTGCATGACGAGGTGGTGCTGAGCCTGCGCAACCTCAACCGCGTGCGCAGCTACGACGACGTGTCGGGGGTGCTGGTGTGCGATGCAGGATGCGTGCTGGAGGAGCTGGATACGTATGTGGGCGAGCGCGGCCACGTGATGCCGCTGGATCTGGGTGCCAAGGGCAGCTGCCACATCGGCGGCAACGTGGCCACCAACGCCGGCGGCATCCGGCTGCTGCGGTACGGGTCGCTGCACGGGTCGGTGCTGGGCGTGGAGGCGGTGCTGGCGGACGGCACGGTGCTGGACGCGCTGAGCGCGCTGCGCAAGGACAACACGGGCTACGACCTCAAGCAGCTGTTCATCGGGTCCGAGGGCACACTGGGCGTGATTACCGGCGTGTCGGTGCTGACGCCGCGCCGCCCGTCGGCGGTGAACGTGGCCGTGCTCGGCGTGCCCAGCTATGCGAACGTGCAGGCGGCGTTTGCGCGGGCGCGCGCGCGCTGCGGCGAGATCCTGAGCGCGTTTGAATTCTGGGATGCCAGCTGCATGAGCACGGTGCTGCACCACCAGGGCCTGCGCAGCCCGCTGGCCGACAGCTACCCGTTCTACGTGCTGATCGAGACCAGCGGCTCGGACAAGGCGCACGACGACGAGAAGCTCGGGGCGCTGCTGGAGGAGCTCCTGGAGAACGGGGTGGTCGAGGACGGGGCGTTGGCACAGGACGACGCGCAGATTGGCAAGATGTGGACGATGCGCGAGGGCATTCCCGAGTCCCTGGGCAAGACTGGGCCGACGTACAAGTACGACGTGTCGATCCCGATCCCCGTGCTGTACGACGTGGTGGGCGAGATTGCGCGGCGGCTTGAGCGCGAGGGCCTGTACGCGCCCGGCGACGCGTCGCGGCCCGTGAAGCTGGTGTGCGGGTACGGGCACGTGGGCGACGGCAACCTGCACCTGAACGTGGTGGCCGAGCGCTTCGAGGACCGCGTGACGCGCGTGTTCGAGCCGTACGTGTACGAGTGGGTGGCGTCGCACCGCGGCTCGATCTCGGCCGAGCACGGCGTCGGGCTGATGAAGCGGGACTATCTGGCCTACTCAAAGTCCCCGGCGATGATCGACTATATGCGCCGCATCAAGCAGGTGTTTGATCCGAACGGCATCATGAATCCGTACAAGGTGCTGTGATCAAGCCTGGCCGATCAGGAGACGGATCAGGGCGGGGGAACGCGTTTATTTATACGCGCAGCACTTGGCCGCTCTTGCTTTTGTTGCTGTCTGGAATTTAAACACTTTCTTTGCACAATGGACTTTTTCGGCCGGCCGCGCGCCGAGCAGGCAGCGCCCAAGAGCACTGCGCCCAAGGACGGTGACCAGCGGCTGGTGCCGTGGGTGGAAAAGTACCGGCCAAAGAACATCGACGACGTGGCGGCGCAGGAAGAGGTAGTGCAGGTGCTGCGCAAGAGCCTTGAGACCAAGGACCTGCCGCATCTGCTATTCTACGGGCCGCCGGGCACCGGCAAGACGTCGACGATTCTGGCGTTTGCGCGCGACATGTACGGGCCCGAGGCCAGCAAGTCCCGGGTCCTGGAGCTCAACGCGTCGGACGAGCGTGGCATCGCCGTGGTGCGCGAAAAGGTGAAGGCGTTTGCGCGCGCGGTAGTCAGCCGCGCGGACCCTGCGTATCCGTCGCCGCCGTACAAGATCGTGGTGCTGGACGAGGCCGACTCGATGACCACGGACGCGCAGGCGGCGCTGCGGCGCATCATCGAAAAGTACTCGCGCATCACGCGGTTCTGTCTGGTGTGCAACTACGTCAGCCGCATTATCGAGCCGCTGGCCAGCCGCTGCGCAAAGTTCCGGTTCAAGAGCCTGCCGGCAGCGCAGGCGGCCGCGCGGGTGGGCGAGGTGGCGCGGCGGGAGAACGTGCGCCTGGGCCCTGGAGCCGTCGACGCCCTGGTGGGCTGCGCCGAGGGCGACCTGCGCCGCGCCATCATGGCGCTGCAGAGCGCGTCGCGTATGGTGCAGCAAGGCGAGCTGGACGCGGCCACTGTGACCGAGCTGGCCGGCGTGGTGCCGGCGCCCGTGATCGAGCGTCTGCGCGCGCTGTGGACGCCTGGTGAGTGCGCGCAGATCCAGGCCGCCGTCGACGCGCTCACGTACGACGGGTACCCGGCATCCCGCGTGCTGGCGCAGCTGCACGACCTGGCCATGGACGACCAGCAGCTCAACTCGCTGCAAAAGGCCCGGATCGCCGGCGTCATGGCCCGCGTCGACAAGGCGTTGTGCGACGGCGCCGACGAGCGCCTCCAGATGCTTGATCTGATGCTGCAGGCGTCGGCCATTGCCCAGCAGGCCTAGGGCGTCTATCTCATTCTCCCAGCTTGGTACTATCAGAAAAGAAACAAACGCGTGCTAAAAAGCTTACCCACCCTCTCCATTTCTCATTCGTTTCGGGACAAAGTCCTCATGGCTTGTTGCTTAGGCTGCCATGGCCTCGTTTCTGTGGCTGTCGCCGACCACGCTGTCTGCCTCCCACTTTTGTGCGTCGCCATTGCTGCGGCGCTCCGGTGAACGCGACGCCGGTCTGCGTGCGCGGCCCGAGTCGCGGCCCGGGTCACGGCGCCGATGTTCGCGCGACCGGCTGCGCGAGTGGTGCCGGTGCGGACGACCTGAGTCACGGCCCGAGTCACGGCCCGGGTCGCGGCGCGGGCTGCGGGGCCGCCGGTACGCCGGTGAGCGCGACTCGGGGCTGCGCCGGCGCCCGCGATACTCGCGGTACTCGCGGCGGTCGCTGCGATCGTTGCGGTCGTTGCGGTCGCTGCGGTGCCGGCCGCCGCGGTCATACGGGCTGCGACTGCGGCTGCGGCTACGGCTGCGTCCGCCGCGGCGCGACGAAAACTCGGGACAGTCCTTGGCCCAATGTCCTATACAGCATCAGCAACGACGGGGGTTAGCCAAGGGCATCTTTGCCTTCTGAGAAGCGAAGGAAGGCATATACGCAAGCAAAAGCAAAGGCATTGTTTCTCTTCTTGCCTTCGCGACGGCAGCGGAAGCACGAGTTGTCGTCGCGCGGCCGTGCCGCTCCAGTCGCCCGCTCGACCACAATGCGTCCGCCTTGGATTGTCATTCCGTCGCATTCTCTCATTGCGTCCTCGGCATGCTCGCTGTTCTCGAACTCGACAAACCCGTAGCGCAGGCTCGTCCCGCGCTTGATGTCGCAGCGCACCAGCTTGCCAAACTTTTCAAACACGCGTTCCACCTCGCTCGACTCCACGTCGCGTGGCAAGCGACCGACAAACAGCTGCGACATTGATCGATAGGCAAAAAGAAGCAACTCTACACGCAGGATAAACGGAACGCTGTTGAAAAATGAAAGTGGAAGTTTTATTTCCGGGTCTGGGATGATTGGAAAAGAAGTGTAAACAACTCGAGTGGTTTGTAAAGCATCGGTTTTTTTTAATCAAAGCACAGTAGCAAAACGCTTGTTTGGCAGGAGCTTATTCGCCGTCGGAAAAGTCGGTTTCGTAGAAGAAGCCCAGGAACTCCTTCGCCTTGACGTACTCCACCCAGCCGATGCGCAGCTCCTTTGCAATCAGCTTGAGCGCCTCCTCCTCGTCCACGCTGCCCTCGCCGTCCATGTTGTGCAGCTTGCCCAGAAACTGGATGTGCTTGCAGCAGTCTTGCACCCGCTTCACGCCAATCGTCGCCGAGCTGCCCTTGAGAAAGTGGCCCAGCGACGAGAGCTTCGACAGGTCCTTGTCCTTGAGCGCCTTGTCCATGTCGGCAAACGTTGATTTTGCCTGCTCCAGGTAGTTGTGCACGATGCCCCGGCTGAACTCGTTGTCCTCGTCGTTCTCATCGTCCATCGAGAGCAGCTCGTGGAATGCGCTGATGTCGAGCACCTCGTTGGTCAGGTCGTCCTCCTCCTCGCTGTCCACCAGGTCGCCGCGCTCCTCGCTGTTGCTCATGGCTCCGCGAGTGGTGTGTAAGGGCAAGTTTGTGTGGCTGTTGTTGGAACCGGGCAGTCTGGAAATATCAACCCATGCAAGCTTGTCGAAGAGCGGACGCCCTATAGCGCACCACCCTCTGTAAAGGTGTGGGTTTTAGACAATATGTAAAGTGTAGAAAATAAACTGGTGGAAAAGAAAGGCGACAAAAAAGGGGATGTTCCCAGCTGACGAACAAAATTTTGGAATCCTCAGGCGCAATGATGTCATTGAAGCACCCGTCTTCCTTCTCCCTCTCGGCCGAGGCACCAGACGAGAAGTCAGGGAGCCCAGTTCCCCCCGTGCACCTCGGCATACTCCACGCGGACATTGAAACTTTCATCCTTGGCTTGGAGCGGTCAAGAGCAAAGAAGAGACTTGTCTCACGGTCAGCCGGCACGCGCCAAGCGAGCTTGGCACATAGCCAAGACCGGTTCGGCCAAGCGGGATTTCTTTATTTGAGCCGGTGGCCATTCCGGTTCGGGAGTGACTTGAAAACAAGGCCGGATAAAGCGACCTTTTTAGCTCTTCTCCCTTTTTTTCCCCTCTTCTTCGCGCCTTATTTCTCTTTTACTTTGTAATCGCAGAGCCTCTCTCTCTCTTTTAACATCTGCATCTGAATCTCGCGAAGCGGACACATTCCACTTTACACTCGCAGCGTATTGTCTTCCAAACCATGGTAAGCTATACTTGTTTACATATCTTTGCAAGCTCGAAATTCACTACCACTTGCTGGCGGCATCTCTCATCTGACCAAAGCTAATTCACTATTACTGTTGCATGCCCGTGTATAGTCTTTCAGCGGAATCGTAGTCGACGACTCGTGCCTGACCACGTACGCAGACTTCAAGCTGCACAAGTATAAGTATGTGATCTACAAGATCTCCGACGACAAAAAGTCAGTAGTCGTCGAGGCCACCTCGGACGACGAGCTGAAGCTGGAAGAGGGCAAGCCGGAGCCCACCGATGTGTACGAGCGGTTCATGACGTGGCTGCCCAAGACCGATGCGCGCTTTGCCGTGTACGACTTTGACTTTGAGATCGAGGGCGGCCAGGGGGGCACGCGCAACAAGATCCTGTTCTACTCGTGGGTCCCCGACTCGGCCGGTGTCAAGAGCAAGATGCTGTACGCCTCGACCATCAACACTATTCGTGACAAGCTCGAGGGCGTCGCCATGACCATCCAGGCCACCGAGGAGGAGGATCTGATGCCCGAAAGCGTCAAGGACAAGATGTCAAAGTTCCGCTAGATCCTTAATTTCTCTACGTTCTTTCTCTCCTTATTCGACAGGCGTGGTTGTGGCGGTTGTCCTCTCTCCCTCTCCCACATATGCGAACCGGCCTGTCTTAAATGAACATCTCTACTTGCTGGAAATCTCGCGAGTTATCAGGAAATTTTGCAAACTGGCACTCTGGTCTGTGCGCAAGGGTATTGCGTTTACCGGCCAGATTGCAGATACGCATATAGCGAGTGTCGAACTGCCCAGTGCCCAAATGCCGTTTGGTGCTGGCTACAACGCCACCGTGCATGTTTAGAACACAGTGCCGCCACGGTAGCCAGCGGCCTCCCACAGTCAGCTCCACGATCTATTCGCGCTCGACAAACCCCCCGATGGAGGGGATTTAAACACATCGGTTTGTTTATTCGGTCCGCAACAGTCACGGGAGCACGCCATCGGAACAGAAAGGTCTAAACGCGATTTGCCACGGTGCTTGCGAAAAATAAGTCGGTGCTTACGGAAGATGTGGTGCTTGCGGCCCGATCACAGCCACCGCTGATCACGGCTTTAGCTTTCAATCAACCGATTGCGTGTGTTTTTTTTGGGTTCAAGCTTGTCTCCTAATTTCTCATTTTTGGTATTGAACGTCGCCCGGAAAATGCTAGGGCGCTTTTCGCAGCAGCTGCGGGCAGGGCTTCGGAGGTGTACACTACATACTGGCGGCAGCTGTCTTCGATCAGGGCTTTATGCCTGCGAGGCGACTCAGGCATGCCAGCGGCGGCGTATGTCTGCTGCAACCACCAGCGGGTCTTCGGCAACAGCAGGCTCCGATATGTTATACCGATCCGCTCCCAATATGTGCGAGTACGACGTTGTAGTCATTGGCGGCGGGCATGCTGGATGTGAGGCCAGTGCGGCGTCCGCCCGGGCCGGAGCACGAACGGTTTTGGTGACGCAGAAAATCGACACGATTGGAGAGATGTCTTGCAATCCGTCATTTGGTGGCATTGGCAAGGGCGTTCTGGTCCGAGAAGTGGATGCAATGGACGGGCTCTGCGGGCGGATTGCCGATCTTGGTGGAGTGCAGTTTCGCATTTTGAACCGGTCCAAGGGTCCCGCGGTTCACGGACCACGGGCACAGGTCGATCGGGTAATATATAAGCGCCATATGCTGCAGACGCTTGAATCGTATCCCGGCCTGGATTTGCGGGCAGGCAGTGTGGCCGACATTCTGCTCGAGCGACCCACTGATCTGGACGAGCGGTCGCTGAAAAGGCTAGCCAGCCAGGACAGCGCGTCGGCGGTGGCAGCAGCGACAGTGACCGGTGTACGGCTGGAATCTGGCGAAATCATCCGTGCCCGCAAGGTGGTGATAACGACGGGGACGTTCCTGGGCGGCGAGATCCACATTGGACTAAAGGCGTTCCCGTCGGGTCGTAAAGGCGAGGCAGCGTCAACCGGGCTGTCAAAGTCGCTAAAAGACGCGGGATTCCGGCTGGGCCGAATGAAGACGGGCACTCCGCCGCGGCTTGCTGGCTCGACCATCGACTTTTCACGCATGCCAAAGCAGCTGGGCGACATGCCTGTCACGCCGTTCTCATTTGTGCATGACTCGGTGCCATACGCCAACGATCAAGTGGCATGCTACCAGACACACACAACGCCAGCAGTGCACAAAGTCATCGAGGCCAACTTTGACCAGTCGATCCACATTCGTGAGACGGTGCGTGGACCGCGGTACTGCCCATCGCTAGAGTCCAAGATCAAGCGGTTTTCGGAGAAGGACTCGCATGTGATCTGGTTGGAGCCCGAGGGCCTGCCGGAGCACACAGACGTGGTGTATCCCAATGGTATTTCGAATACCATGCCGGAAGACATTCAGCTAAAGTTCCTGCGGCTGATCCCCGGGCTGGAGAATGTCACCATGACGCAGCCCGGCTATGGCGTCGAGTATGACCACATTGATCCGCGCGAGCTGAAGCGCACGCTGGAGACCAAGCGGGTTACAGGGCTGTACATGGCCGGGCAGATCAACGGCACCACTGGATACGAGGAGGCGGCGGCACAGGGGATTCTGGCGGGAGCCAATGCCGGACTGGCGGCGGGCCATGATAAAGCCCCAGACAGAGCTGGGGAGACGCCGCAGCTGGTGCTGGATCGGTCTGACGGATACCTGGGCGTGCTGATTGATGATCTGATTACACGGGGCGTGGAAGAGCCGTACCGAGTGTTCACAGCGCGCTCCGAGTACCGGCTGTCATCGCGAGCAGACAATGCGGACATTCGGCTGACTCGGCGTGCCGCGGCGCTGGGACTGATCCGAGACACCTCTCGGCTGGCGCGCCTGGATGCTGTGGAAGCCGACATGGCACAGGCACAGGCGCTGCTCAGCCAGGTAGTGCACCTGCCACATGAGTGGGAGGCAAAGCTGGGCGGAGACAGGCGGGTGGGGCGCAACGGCGCTAGAACCTCGGCGCTGGACATGATCCAGAAGGGGTTCTTGGCCGAGGACATGTCGGCCGACAGCCGCCAGCCGGAAAACATTGCACCCGAACTGATGCCCAAGGCCCGCAAGTGCACGGGCGGGCCGCGAATATCGGACATTGTGCCCGGGTGGGCCGACGTGCCGCTAAACATCCGGCGGCGGGTGGCCACCGAGGCTATGTACCACGGGTATCTGCGGCAGCAGCAGCTGGAGGCCAACACATTCAAGCGCGAAGAGAGCCTGCGGCTGCCAGTAGACATCGACTACTCTCAGATCCGCGTGCTGTCGCGCGAAGAGGTGGACCGGCTTAGCAGGGTGCGGCCAGACACGCTGGGTGCGGCCCGGCGCATTGGCGGGATCACGCCGGGGGGCATGCTGGCGCTGCTAAAGCATGTCCGGCGAGCCGCCGATGCCTGAGCCAGCGCTATTAAGGCCATCAGGCGCACACGAGGCCCAGGAAAGGAAATCTCCCCTCTTTTTGATTCCGCGTATCTTCGCTTGTTGTTCCTGTCCGTTGTCGTTTCTTTTTTTATATACTCTTTTGCTTGGGTTGTTTGCTTTGGCACAGACAGCTCGCTTTTATACACTTGGGCTCATTCTGCCGACTCATCTGCAATTATAGACGCATTGGGAGGAAGGGCAGTTTTTCCCCTTAGCAGACAGTGCGCAAACAAACAAACGTGCAACCCTTCTTTTAACAGGACTAGCGGTTTTTTAGCAAGGGGAGAGGGAGCAGTAGGGAGAGCGGGCTAGAAGAAATCGTTGCACTTTTTATCTCCTCTTGCTCTCGCCACAACACCCAAAAAAAATGTCCGACGCAAAGTTCTTCCAGCGAGGCAAGTAGAGGCCATTCGAATGCACCGGTGTACCGAGGCGCAAACGCGCCGCCTTGCATGCACGCTCCTTGCCTTTTCCCTCGCTGATGCGATCTCGGAAGCGACCGAGAGGCAGGCTGTGGAGAAGCCGTGCCCGCTCTCTTGCAGATACAATGCTGAGAGAGTGTGTATGTGTGCGAGGGAGCGAGGATCGGCGAGGCGATTCGTATGGTGCAAATGTTGATGTGTTTGCTTATTATCCAGTCTTACCGCCAGTGTAGGGAAGGTGCACGACCTTCGGCTGGAGCTGACGTCGGAGAAGAAGGATCCACGGTACCTGCGGAAGAAGGTGGCGATGAAAAAGGTCGTGGCCAACATGACGATGGGCAACGACATGTCGGCGCTGTACCGCGAAGTGGTTGCGTGCATGCATATCCCGGACCTGGAGGTGAAGAAGATGGTGTATCTGTTTCTCATCAACTATGCGCGGGCGCGGGCGGAGATTGCCAACCACGCAGTCAACGGGTTCGAGGACGACGTGAACGACGCGAACCCGCTGATCCGCGCGATGGCAATCCGCACGATGGGGTACATCTACGTTGAGCGGGTGATCGAGGGCTTGATCGATCCGCTGCGGCACTGCCTGCGCGATCGCGATCCGTACGTGCGCAAGACGGCGGCGATGGCGGTGCTGAAGTTGTACATGTTTGACCGGTCGCTGGTCGAGGAGGAGAAGTTCCTGGACATGCTGAAGGACCTGCTGGCGGACGGCAATCCGGCAGTGGTGGCCAATGCGGTGGCGGCGCTGACCGAGGTGTCCGAGCGGTCGCCGCACATCAAGCTGAAGTTGAACATGAAGATCGCGGGCAAGCTGATCACGGCGCTGAACGAGTGCAACGAGTGGGGGCAGATTTACATTCTCGAGTCGCTGATGTATGTGACGCCGCAGAGCTCGGACGACGCCGAGACGGTCATTGAGCGCATCATGCCGCGGCTGCAGCACGGCAACTCGGGCGTGGTGCTGGTGTCGGTCAAGGTGATCGCGTACATGATGAACTATGTTGCGCGGACGGACACGCTGGAGCCGATTCTGCGCAAGCTGTCGCCGCCGCTGGTGACGCTGCTGTCGTCGGGGCCCGAGGTGCAGTACATTGCGCTGCGGAACATCCAGCTGCTGCTGCAGCGCTGGCCGACGATCCTGCAGAACCAACTGCGCGCGTTCTTCTGCAAGTATGATGACCCGATATATGTGAAGCTGGCCAAGCTGGAGATCATTCTGTCGCTGACCACGGAGGAGAACGCGCGCGTGGTGCTGACCGAGCTGGTTGAGTATGCGACCGAGATCGACGTGGACTTTGTGCGCAAGGCCGTGCGGTCGATTGGACGGATAGCCATCAAGATTGAGCTGGCGGCGGACCGCAGCGTGCGGGCGCTGATGGACCTGATCCAGACCAAGGTCAACTATGTGGTGCAGGAGGCGATCATTGTGATCCGCGACATCTTCCGCAAGTACCCTAACCGCTACGAGTCGATAATCGGCACGCTGTGCGAGAACCTGGACACGCTGGACGAGCCAGAGGCGCGGGCGGCGATGATCTGGATCATTGGGCAGTACGCGGACCGGATTGAAAACTCGGACGAGGTGCTGGGGCGGTTCCTGGAGACGTTCCTCGAGGACCCGGCGGAGGTGCAGCTGGCGCTGCTGACGGCCGTGGTGAAGCTGTTTATCATGCGGCCGACGGCCGGGCAGGACCTGGTGCCCAAGGTGCTCAAGTGGGCGACCGAGGAGATTGACAGCCCGGACATCCGCGACCGCGGATTCATCTACTGGCGGCTGCTGTCGACGGACCCCGAGATGGCGCGCACGGTGGTGCTGTCGGAGAAGCCGGAGATCTCGGCGGAGGGCGAGAAGCTGGACATGCCGCTGCTGGAGGAGCTGCTGCTGCAGGTGGGCACGCTGTCGTCGATCTACCGCAAGCCGCCGTCGATGTTTATCCCGTTTGCCAAGCGGCGGGTGCTGGGCGCGTCGGCGGCGCTGACGCGGCTGACGATTGCGGCGCCGCCGGTGTCGCGGCTGCCGCGGACCAACACGCTGGCCAAGAGCCAGGCGACGAAGCAGGCGGGCGGCGAGCCGGCGCAGATGTCGCGCAGCAGCAGCAGCAGCGCGGCGCAGAATCCGTCGATGGTCGACGTGGCCAACAACGCGGCGGCGGGGCTGAGCAACCCGTATTTGAACGACGTGGTGCCGATGCCGGGCAACGACGCGGCGCTGATCGACCTGATGTCGATGGACTACGACGAGGAGCCGGGGGCGTCGGGCCAGATGGCGCTGGACTCGGGCGGGATGTTTGGGTTCAACGCGAACTTTGGCACGTCGGGGATGAACCTGGCCAGTCTGGACATGGTCGCCAGCGCCAAGCACGGCGGCAGCGGCGGCAAGAGCGCGGCGTTTTCGACGGCTACTGCCCCGGCATCCACGGCGCCCGCAGTAGCAAGCGCGGGCGCGGGTACAGCGGCGGCGCCGGACTCGCAGCTGCTGAGCAGCGCGTTCGACGCGGCGGGGCTGGATGCGCTGAGCAACCTGCCAACGTCAGCGTCGGCGGCGCGGCTGGCCGGGAACCAGTCGCCCAAGCCGGATATGGCGCGGCAGTTCACATCGTCGTTCGATGTATCGGGCAGCGCGGCCAATAGCAGCTCGCAGCTGGACATTTTCCAGCACAGCATTTCGCCGTTTGCCGATCCCGTGGCTCCCACGGTGGCCTCGCCTGAAGGCACGGCGTTTGCGTCCGTGTCACCGTTCAGTGCTTCGTCTTTGGCGACTTCATCACCGTTTGCAGCGCTGTCGCTTGGGGCATCATCGGTGCCGTTCAGTTCTTCGTCGTTTGCATCATCGACGCCGGCGTTTGTATCGGGGCCGAATTCAGCGGGCATTGCGGGACCAGCGGGCAATTCGAGCTCAGTGGGCAATTTGAACACCGCGGGCAGCTTCACGTCGGCGGGCGCGAATTTGGTCTCGTCGGCGAGCAATCTGACGACGCCGATTACAGCGGAATCGCAGCCAGCGGCGTTGTCGTTGAGCGCGACCGAGACGCAAATGTACAGCACGGGGCTGGCGGACGGGACGTACGTGCCGGCGCGGCGGGTGCTGCTGGACGCGCAGCAGGGCCAGGGGCTGGAGATCACGGGCACGTTTGCGCGGCGGAACGGGCGCGTGCAGCTGGAGCTGGGGCTGGCGAACCGGAGCGGCATGGCGCTGGGGGACTTTGCGCTGCAGTTCAACAAGAACACGTACGGGCTGCAGCCCAGCAGCGGGCTCAACGTGGATGTGCTGGCGCCCGGCGCGGCGGCGGAGGCGGTGGTGCCGCTGGCGACCGGCGGGCCGAGCATGGCCATGCAGCCGCTGACGAACGTGCAGATCGCGGTGAAGAGCTCGGCGGGCGTGTTCTACTTCCAGACGCAGTACTCGCTGCACATTCTGCTGAGCGAGGGCGCGGCCAGCGACCAGGGCGAGTTTCTGCGCATGTGGCGGATGCTGCCCGACGCGGCGGCGCCGTGGCCCGTGCACGGGCTGCGCTTTGGCAGCGCCGACGAGATGCGCGACAAGCTGAACCGCAACAACGTGCACACGGTTGCGCAGCGCACGGTGGGCGCGGCCACGCACTTTTACACGAGCAGCAAGCTCGGCGACGGCTCGGTGTTTTACTCGGAGATCAAGGTGGCCGGCGGCATGCAGGCGGCGCTGATGGCGACAAAGTCAGCCAACGCGCCGGCAATTGCCGCCTACCAGCAGGCGGTGGCCGATATCTGCACCGCGATGTGAAGGGGGGCCCCATTTATATTTTCTTCCATTTTCTTTTGTTAGGAACAACACACATATTTATTATACCGTGTCCTTGGTGGCCGAGAGTTCGGCCAGCGACCGCCGCGTGTACGCGCCCAGCTCGGGCAGCAGCTGGGTGTCTGCGGGCGTCAGCGCAACGGCGATCGCCGGGCAATCGGGGTCAAAGAAGCGGCGCACATGCTGGTCAAACACCCGGCGCAGATCCGCCGGCGTGACGGCGTCGATGTGCGCGTTGCGCCAGCGGTTCTTGAGCTCCAGCGACGCGAACCCGTCGACCGCGCTGCTGACGCTCTGCGACAGCACGGCCTGCGGCGACGCCTGCGCCTCGACGCTGGCAAACACCATGGCAGACCTGGCCATGGCGATCTCCAGCGCGCCCACATGCTCGTCCCACGCGTCGGCCACCTGCCCGAGCAGCGTTTGCAGCGCCAGCACCGCGCGCGACACGTCTGCGGCGCGCGAGCAGTAGAACCCGAGCTGCTGCGCGCGCGTGTGCACGGCGAAGTACGCGCTGTACGCGAACCCCGGGCCGCGCACGGCGTTGTATAGCGGGCCGTCGGTGCGGTGCAGCAGCTCGAGCAGCATGCACAGGGCGTAAAAGTCCCGCGCCGGCAGCCGCGCCAGCTGCGCGTCAAAGTCCTCGAGGGGGTCGGGGTGCGCGCTAAGCGCGCACGGGATGCAGATGGCCAGCGACGCGGCCTGCACGGACTTTAGCGTGACGTGCACGCGGAGCGCCTGGGCCAGCGCCGGCAGCCGCGGCTCGCACGGCATGTCGAACGGACGGGCAGCGCGCGCGGGGCCCGGCGGCGGCGCGCGTTGGGCCGACGGCGGCAGGCACGCGTGCCACTCGGCGGCAAACGCGTCGACGTAGGCCTGGGCGTCGGCCGCGTCGGGCACGCACAGCGACAGGACGGCGGCGTGCGGGCGCAGCAGCAGGCGGCGGATGGCCGCCAGGCTGTCGAGCGTCGGCTGCGCGTGGCCGCGGCGCGCGTCGGCGACAATCTGCCTGAGCACGCGCTCCTGGTCAAACAGGCTTGCGTGGTTCTCGATCCACCGCGGGCGGCCCGCGCGGTCGGCGGCCGAGAGCCGCGCCACGGCGGCCATCAGCATCAGGTCGCCGTCGCGCTTGATGCGCGCGATCTCGCCCAGCAGGTTCTGCGCAACCGCCAGGATGCGCGCGCGCGTGGGCGCGCCAAAGGCCAGCAGCTGCATGGTCCAGCGCGCAACGGCGGCGTACTGGGCGGGCGCCGTGTGCAGCGCCAGCACCAGCAGCTCGTCGACCCACGCCGACACGAACGGCTCGGCGCCCAGCCCCACCGCGCACCCGCGCGACGTCGTCAGCTCGGCCAGCTGGCGGTCCACATCGTCGTGCGGCACGCGCAGCGGCGCAGCCAGCACGCGGCCGCCGTAGCACGCGCCGGCCGGCAGCGCGACGTCGGAGCTGAACACCAGCGCCTGGAACAGCACCAGATACGGCCGCAGCGCCTCGGGCACGGCGCCCAGCGGCACGTGCAGCTGCACATCGACAAACTCGGTGTCGCACTGCACGACCTGCGCCGCGGCCAGCGCGCCCGGCGCGGCCAGCACGCGCTGGCGGTGCGGCAGCGTCGCGGTGCCGCGCGCGTCCGGCAGCGGGATGGCTGCGCGCACGGCAGCCGGCAGATCCACGCGGTTCGACTCCAGCGCGCGCGCGATCCGCTCGCGGTGCGCGTCGCGGTCGACGACCCTGGCCGCGTTCTCCCGCTCGGCCTGGCGCCGCTCGCGCTCGAGCCGGGCGCCCAGCGTCGCATCGGGGACCATGACCACATGGCAGGCGCGCGCGTCGATTAGCCAGGTTTTGAGCAGCCCGAGCCAGTAGTCCGTCGGCCGCCGGGCCAGGTCGGCCACGACGTCGAACACGCGCGCGCGCGTGCCCAGGGCCGACTTGCCGGCGAAGCCGGGCGCAAAGTGCGAGGCCACGACTTCGACGCCGATGATCTGCTGGAGCATCTCGTCGGGGCGGCTCTCCATGCTCTGGGCCAGCCGCTGCGCGTACTGGCGCGCGGCCCGCGGCAGCGCCTGCTCGTCGCCGTCGAAGCGCGACGCGTGGATGCGCACCAGCTCGCGGTGCAGCAGCGCGGCAAAGTACCCGTCGTCGAACAGGCGGGGCAGATCGGGGTCCTCGCACTCATTATCATTGCCGTCCGACAGTTCGGAATCGGCCTCGGAATCGGCCTCGGAATCAGTCTCAGATCCGGTCTCGAAACCAGCCTCAGATCCGGTCTC
>JANBPA010000014.1:66730-81436 GCA_027575275.1 Coemansia sp. RSA 2711
CGCAGGCTGCGTACAGTGAGATGGTGGGACGTGCGGACGACGCGACGGTGGCGCGGCGGCGGGCGGCGCGGCTCCAGCGCGAGGCGGCGCTGGCGCGGTACGACGGAATGATGTCGCGGCGCGACAAGGAGCACATCGTGCGGATCCAGGTGTCGCAGCTGCTGACGGACGACCCGGCGGCCGACGACTTCTACAGCCACATGTTCCGGCTGTCGCGCGGGGCGGCGCCGTCGCCGCAGCTGGCCGAGACGGCGTCGGCGACGCTGGCGGCGAGCATGGCGGGGCGCGGGCGCAGCGGCACGCAGGGCGCGCAGGGGCCGCAGGGGTCTCAGGGCACGCAGAGCTCGATGGCGCGGATGCAGCAGCAGGTGCAGCGGATCGTCAACGAGGCGCGGCGGCGGCCCAAGCTCGCGCACGTGGCGGCCGAGGGCGCGCTGGGGCGCATCTCGGTGAACTCGGCGCGCAACCCCAAGCAGGTGATCCAGGTGCAGCGCGGCGGCGACAGCGCGTCCACGGCGGACGCGCGCAACCCGGCGGCGGAGCGGCGGCAGACGCTGCGGCAGATCGAGGCGGTGTACGCGGCGGTGCTGCGGCTGGAGCAGCTGCTGCGCGAGCAGACGCGGCTGCCGGCGGCGCCCGAGCACGCGGCCGTGCAGCAGTGGGCGGCGGCGTACGCCGAGGCGCGCGAGCGCGCGTGGGCCGAGCTGGGCGCGGCGCAGCCAATCATGGCGGCGTATCCGCACCCGCTGGCGCGCTTCCTGGCCGTGGCCAAGGGCAAGCGCGTGGTGCCGCGGCTGGCGCACCATCTGACGGCCGACCAGACGCTGGCGCTGGCCACGACGATTATCGCCAACTTCGAGGCGCTGGACGTGTGCCGCTTCGGCAGCTTCAGTCTGTCGGCGGCGGCGCGCCAGCGCGACGAGACCGCGCTGTTTCTGCACGCGGTGCTGCCGCCGGCGCTGGCGTTTCTGGCGGACGCGCCGCTGCAGCTGGTCAACGGGCTGCTGGCGCTGTTCATGGAGCGCAACAACGTGGCGTGGGTGGCGCGCACGCGCCCGGCGCAGCTGTTTCTGGCGGTGGTGCTGCGGCGCTCGGCCGCGCTGGCGCCGCGCGCGTTTGCCGAGGAGGCGTTCCAGGCGGCCGAGCTGTACAGCCACCTGTTCGGGGCGCTGCGCGGCCACGTGGCCTCGGTGTTTGCGCCCGAGCCCATGGGCGCGCAGCCGGGCGCGGCCGACGACGCGCACGCGTGGCAGTTTCTGTCGGCGCTGGCGGCGTCGGCGTCGGTCGAGCAGCAGCACGTGCTGGTGGCCGAGGCGCGCGCCAAGGTGCTCGAGACCGTGCAGCTGGCCAGCCGCCTGCCGCCCGAGACCGCCGCGGCGCACACGGCGAACGTGAACCTGTTTCTGAACGCGCTGGGGCTGGACGCCTCGCAGGTGACGCTTTGATGCGGATCGGGTAGCTTGGGCTGTGATATGTCTGAAAACTTCAACCGGAATAAAAGAAGAGGGCTGAATCGGCGGCGCCTTATAAGCATGACTAGAAGTAGCGTTTACTGAATGCCTTTTCCGCAAAGAACAACATATGAAGAAAGGCCTAGCTGTTTTTATCTGCGCCCCCGCTTGCCGCGGTGGCCGTGGCCGCGGGATCCGCCGGGCCGTCTGCCGCCGCGCGAGTTGGCAGCAGCAGCCCGGGCGCGCTCAAAGAAGCCCGAGGCGGCCTCGTCGTCGACGGCCTCGAGCTTCAGCGTCACGGTGTCGCTGAGCTGCACGCCCTCGGCGGTCTTCTCCAGCACCGCGTCGGCCACGGGCTCGGCAAAGCGCACGATGCCGGCGTCCTCGCCCTTCGTGTACTCCACGTACTTGACCGGCGCCACGTCGCCGAGCTTCTCCTTCAGCTCGGCAAACGACAGGTCGCCGGCGGCGCCGGTGAAGCGCACCAGCAGCTTCGGGTCCACGGGCGCCGGCTCCTCGTCGTCCTGCGGCTTGCGCTTCTCGGCGCGCGGTTGCTGCGCGCGCGGCGGCTCGCGGCCCGTGGCCACGCACCACTCGTCGTACGTCGGGTACGTGCCGCCGGGGCGCCGCAGCTCGTCGGGGATAAAGTCGCCCTTCTCGAGCTTCTCGTCGTGGTACGCCGGCAGCAGCATTGGCGCGAGCTTCTTCCCGTCAAACTCCAGGTCGGCGCGCTGCGCCACGGCCTCGGCCTGCGCGGCGCTGGCAAACTCCACCAGCACGTTGCCCTTGAACAGCCGCGTGCGCGGGTTGCGCCGCAGCCGCAGATACTCGGCGCGCTCGCCGCCCAGCCCGTTGAAAAACGCCGTCAGCTCGTCGATCAGCTCCGGCGTCTCCTTGCCGTACTCCAGGCCCTTGAAGTGCACCGTGCGCTCGAACCAGTCGTCGGCCGCCACAAACTCCGACTTGCGCCGCACCGCGCTCAGCTCCGCGTTGATCTCCACGTCGTCCTCGGCCCGCAGCGCCGCCTTGAGCGTGCTCGCCAGCCTGCTGATGCTGCTCTCGGGCACCGCCGGCAGCGCGCGCTTGCGGCCCTTGACGAACTTGTGCTCGTCGAACGGCAGCTCCATCAGCTGCCGCACGCGGTTGAACCGCGACAGCGCCGCCAGCGGCATCCACCCGTCGTTCTCCCCCACCGTCTTGCGCATGTACGCGTCGTGGTTCATGTTGCCGTTGCTAAAGTAGTACTTTATCTGCGCGACCAGCTTCTGCGCCGTCTCCGCCGAAAACTCGTTGCCCTCCGCCGCCGGGGTTCCCTCAGCCGGTGCCATAGTCGTGCAGTGTGTCTAGGGGGGAGAATGTGAGCTTATATATAAAAGAAGAAATCACAGAAGGCACGAAAGAAAAATTTTTTTGTTTGGAGGCAAGAAACGACGCGCTGAAAAAGGGGAGAGGAAAATCAGCGGATCAGATCAGGCAATAGCACTTGTAGAAAGCATCGGCCCGAGACAAATAGCTGGATATTATTAAAAAGTCAAATAGCTTATCAGTGCTCACTTTTATCTAGTCCAGGCCCGGCTTGGCCGATGTCTTGAGCGGCGGCAGGCGCACCTCGATGACGCGGTAGTGGCCCGGCACCGCCTCGGGGAACTCGCGCCGGCCGGTGGTGCCCGCCAGCCCCGGAACCACGTACCGCGCCTGCGGCTGCGCGCCGCTGCCCAGAATCTGCGCCGACTTAAGCAGCGCCACCGACGTCGGCCGCGCCGGAACCGGCACCGCGCTGGCGTCGGCGCCCGCATCGCCCCTGGATTCGTCGTCGGCCGTCGGCACGCCCACGGGCTCCGGGCCGATCGCCAGGTGCAGCACCGTCGAGCGCGAGTCCGGGTTGAGGCACGTGGCGCGCGGCACGCGGATGATGCTGAGCAGCACGCCGGTCTCGATGTGGCGGATCTCCAGGAAGCGCGCGTTGACGGCCACCACGTACGGGTGGCGGAACGTGATCGCGTGCGGCCGCATCTCCCACCGCACAAACACGTCCGGGCGCGCGCGGCGCCCAAAGTTGTCGATGAAGAACGCGCACGCGTCGTAGCACAGCAGAAAGTCGCGGCCGACCTTGCAGATGGCCAGCGCCTGCGCCGCCGCGCTCAGGAACGAAAAGTCGTCGTCCAGCGGGTCCGGCAGGCTGCGCAGCACGCGGCCCTGCTGGACGTCCACCACGTCGAAGCTGCGCGCGCCCACGATGCACAGCTTGCGCCGCAGAAAGTGCACGCGCCGCGCGCGCCCGCCCACCACAAACTCGCCGGCCAGGCGCAGGCTGGCGTCGGGCCCGGCGTACACGGCGCGCAGCGCCCGCAGCTCGGCGCCGTCGCTGTCGCCGGACTCGTCCTCGGCCGCGTTTGCCAGCGGCTGCAGGCACTTGAAGTGCGAGCGGCCGCCGCGCGGCTTCATCAGCACCACCAGCGGCCGGCCCATGTACGCGCCCACGTCGAAGAAGCCCACCGACGACGCCAGCTTCGCGCCGGCCACGCCGCCGGCCTGCGCGGCGGCCTTCTCGATCTCGGACAGCGGGAAGCACAGCAGCGTCGACTCGCTCAGCGCGAGCACCAGGTTGAAGCGCTTCAGAATGTGGATCTTGGCCACGCCGGGCGCGTGGCTGACGCGCACCACCGACGTCGGCACGCCGTAGATGCCCATGTGCATGCCGTCGCGGTTGCCGTACAGCACCATCTGGCACCCCGACAGCAGCGACACAAACGGCGCCGAGCACAGCGGCGCGCGCACATGCGCAAAGTCGCGGTCCGACAGCACGCGCGCCTCCGTGTGCGCCTCGACCAGCGTCTGCGGCACGCTGACGCGCCGCCGCACCGCGCGCACCCACGCGTCGCGCTCGGCCTCGCTGGGCGCCAGCAGCGTGCGGCTCAGCGCCGCGCAGCCAATGTGCACAAACGCCAGCGGCGGCCGCGTGCCCGGATCCTGGTTCGGCAGCCGCAGCGCCTCGCGCAGGCCGGCGCGCGCGCGCGACTCGGCCTGCGGCGCCACCGCGTCCAGCATCGAGATCGGAATGATGCGGTCGTCGGCCGCGTACCGCGAGATGCCGCGCGCGTGCGGCACCTTCTCCTCGACCGCCATGATCAGCGAGTTGTCGAACAGAAACACCAGCACGTGCCGCCCGCCGTCGGCCTGGAACACGCCCTCGCGCTCCAGCCGCCGCGCCGGGCTGTCCAGCGCCAGGCTCTCGCGCGCGCCGCGCACCAGCCGCAGCCGCTGGCTGATCTGCCGGATCCGCAGCCGCGCCGCCGCGTCGCCGGTGCGCCGGTCGATCTCCGCCAGCGCGCCGCGCACCTTGCCCGCCGCGCTGCGCAGCCGCTCCGCGTCGGCCCCGCGCGTGCGCCGCGCTATCGCGTCCAGCAGCAGCGGGTACCGCGCGAGCCGCGTCGCCGGCCGCCCAATGAAGCTCTGCACCGGCAGCCGCCGCGCCGCCGGCGCCTCCTCGGCGCGCTGCAGAAACCGCGCCATTGCCTCGCTGCGCAGCAGCTCCGCCTCCAGCCCGCACTGCGCGTCCGGCACGTGCACCGCATACTCCACAAACGCGCCCAGGTCGCCGGCCCACGCGTCGAAGATGTCGCCCACGCCGTCCACCACCGCCGCCTGCGCCTGCCGCTGCCGCAGCTGCGCGCACAGCGCCGCGCTGTTGGCCACCAGCGCCCGGTAGTTGTAAAACAGCATCTCGACAAACGCCTGCGCCTGCGCCGCCGGCAGCGCGTCCGTCCCCGCAAGCAGCGGCCCCACAAACAGCGTGTCGATCAGCTCCAGGTCGCGCAGGTACCCGTGCTCCGTGCTGATGATCTCAAAGATCGCCTCCTGCCGCGCCACGGTCTCGGGCGCCAGCTCCTGCACCAGCGACGGCGGCACCGTGTCGCGCCACAGCTGCAGCTGCATGTTGCACGACACGCGCCGCGACGCCATCGCGTCCTCGCAGCTGCTGCTGCCCAGCGTTGCCGACGACGCGCGCTGCGCGACCGCAACTGCCGCCCGCTCCTGCGACTCCAGCGCGTCTGGCGTCACGTGCCGCCGCCGCAGCGTCGCGCCCTTCGACAGCCGCCGCAGCGCCCGCGCCTCGTCGTCGTCGTTGTCGGCCGCTGCGCTGCCGTCGCTCTGGGCCGGCGCGCTGCGCGGCGTGCGCGGCCGTGGAAAGTGCGGGATGCTGCTCAGCGCCAGCGACGCCGCGCTGATGCCGATGCTGCTGTCGTTGCCGCCCGCCCCAAAGCACGCGTCGCCGCCCGCCCCAAAGTACGCGTCGCCGCCCAGGCACGCCGAGCTGCGGCTGGCCTGCGTGCCCACGGTCTCGGTCGTGGTCCCGCCAATGCTGGACCGCTGCGTGGCTGGCGTCAGGCACTCGGACAGCGCCAGCATCTGCGTGCCTGTGCTGTGCCGCCGCGCCCGCCGCTGCGCCCACACGTCCGCCGGCTCGCCCGTCGCGCACGCCACGCCGCCGTGCGTGCTGGCCAGCGAGTGCCGCGACCGCAGCCCAAACTGGGACTCGCCCATCGACCGCCGCGGCGCAAACGCCAGATCCGCCAGCCATTCCTCGTCGCACGAGTGCGCTTCCGTCGCCGCGCAGTCGTCGCCTGCCGCCCTAAACACGCTGGGAAGCGACAGCCGCCGGCTCGCCGTGCCGTCGCTAAAGATGCTGCTGCCGCGTCGGCGCTGGCTGAGCATGCTCTCGCGCCCCCACCGCTGCTGCGCTATCGCTTCGGCCCAGTCAATCGACGACACCTGCGACATCCGCTGCAGGCTGTCGCTGCCCGCGGTGCTCTCGTCGGCTCCCAGGCTGTCGCGGTTCTGGCTGCCGGCAATTTCGGCAGCAGCGCTGTCGTCCACCAGCGACGCCGTGGACTCGCGGTCGTGCTCGTTCAACCCGTCGTCGTCGTCGTCAAGCACCAGCGGCTGGTTTGACGTGTCGCTGAGGGGCGACGCCGGCGTCAGCTCCACGTCGGCGGAAGACCCTGCGTCGCCCGCGGACTCCGAGCCAGCCGACAGCTCGGGGCTGCGGCTCCAGGTGCTGAGCAGCCCGTCGAGCCCGCCGGTCGGAATGTCGATTTCCCGGATTGTCGGCGTGTCGGTGCCGTCGCTGCGCCGGTTGTCGCCAGTCGACTGCGTCTCAGCCTCTTCCGCCGTCGGCGGCCCGTGCGCCACCAGCGTTTCGGCGGGCGAGTCTGCCGACCACCGCTTTCCAATCCCAGAGCCGATGCTCTCAGCCACCGATCGCCGCACATCCAGTGGCGCCAGCGGCATTGACGGCGTGTGCGGTGCATGGTCTGTGGCCGTGGTGTCGCGGCTGGCCGTCGACACTGTGCTGCGTGTGCGGTGGATGCTTGTCCGCGAGCTCGCGTGCGACGCCGACGACGACCCGGTGCGCGGGTGCAGGTGGCTGCGCAGGTCGTTGTACCGCCGCCGCGTCTGTGTTTTGGCCCGGCTCAGCGCCTCGCCCTTGTTCAGCGTCTTGAGGATGCCGTGCGCCTCGGGCGTCAGCGTGTATATCTCCGCCGTGCTGTCCACCACTGCGCCCTGCCGGTCGCCCTCGGCGCACATCCCCGACACGTGCGTGTACAGGCTGCAGTCGATTAGCCGCGAGGCCACGTTGGTGGCCAGCTTCCGGTCGGGGAGTTTGAAGTGGTCCAGAATTATGTCCTACATTGCAGGCATTGGCGGCCAAAAAAGGGCCCCGGTGGATTAGTGTATGTGGGCCTGGACAGCGTGGTCGGCTGGTGCGGAGGGAATTGCTGTTCCGCATGGCGCGGGCGTAGACTCGCCGGGCATATGCGCGTGCATGCGGGGAGGATTAGGCAATTTGCGGCGCAATGTGGTGCCTGGAATGTCAGAAATGTGGCTCACTGTCGCCGGGTGCAAGGGCAGCAGGGCAAATGCAAACTGGGCCATCCCGGAATTCGCTGCTGCGGATGCTGCTGCTAGGCGTCGATCAAACATGCGCAATGCAGGGAAAAACATCCGGATCTCAGAATCCGCCCAAAAAAACCTGACGATCTCAGAAGCTGCAAACGTCATCGCCCCGATACTTACGACTATTTGTTCGCCTGTGAACACCGAGTGGTACTGTTTGCCATCCAGCTCGAAGCTGCTGAGCTTGAGCTGCCGCAGAAACACCATTTTGATCTCTTCGGCTGGCGACGCCAGCTTCTTTGTGTCGGACGCATCTGAGCCACTGCTTTTCTTCAGCCAGCTCGTCAGCGACGACCCCTTGTGCCGCCGCCCGGCGTTTGCTGCGCCGGTCTGTGCCGTCGGCGCCGTTGCCATCCCTTAAAGCTGCCTGCCGATGGGAAGGAGGGTGCGGTATACGGGTTGGATCAGCCGTCTGCTTCTAGCAGTGGTCGATAAGTATGTAGATAAAGAACACGCAGGAAAGATAGAGAGAGGCCACGCTGGGTGCGCAGACAAGAACTCTGGCTGTGAATATTAAAAAAGAGGAGAAATAAAAAAGAAAGCGAGGGGGGAGGGGAGGGAGAAGGCTGTGTGTGGCCCGGATTGTTATAGAAAATACCACCAGCCGTGACTTTTCTTCTGCGGCCAGCTGCTATTGCAAAAAGAGGTTCTCCCGGGCTAATGAGATAAAGGAGGAGGAGGAGGGCTAGGAGAGGTAGAAGATAGTTGACCCTTATTCCCGTGTTCTGAAACAGCGCTCTGAAAGAAAGAAAATCGACCCGACTTTGTCAATGCAAAAGGAAAAACAAACCAAACAAACGCTGTGCGCAGTGTGTGCGCATTCCGGCCGGGACAACAAAGTAAGGACCGCAACAAGCAATAATGACAATAATTTTCGGGGCTATTGAAAGCGAAATGGTCGCAGAAATAAACAAGGACAAAATAGTTCCTTTCCTAAAATGTACGAGATGGAAATAAATGTGCGCGGATGGCTTAAAAGTGAGGCGCGTACTTTGAATATGTAAAAAAAAAATAAAATCGCTGGAAAACAAAAAGAGAGAGAGACAAGCCGTGTGCCCAGAGTTGGGTTTGACTGGTGGCCCTCCCCGGTCGCGGAACAAGAAAAAAGCACGAGCTCTGATAGCGTGGTAGCACAAAAAAAAAGAGTGTATGCGTGTGAGCAAGAGAGGAACCAACGAGATGTGGGGAGCGGAACAGTCTTTGTTAGGCCTCTCGTGAGCACCAAAAGATAATCGGGTTGCGTGAACGCGCCTTGTTCCCCCGTCTCCCCGTGGGCAAACGCTAGCGCAACTGCTCCCACCCTGCCGATATTACTTTGCCCGCTCTTGTTCCCACAGGGAATACAGGTAAATTGGTTAGAGCTGGCCGCAGTAGCACTCACCCCCCACTGCTTCCCTGCCCTCCTCTCTCCACTGGCGATACTCGTGCCGCGCCGTGCACGTCATCGCCTGGGCCTGCAGTCGCGTGCCATCTGTAATCAATGTTTTTTTTCTCTGTATAATGGAGTCGATTAGAGTCAGTCTACCGGCAGCTTTTCGAGCTCGGGAATGACGTTCTTCCAAATATCAACCGCCTGCGAGTAGAACTCGATGTGCGACGACGCCAGCGCACTGAACGCACGCTTAAAGTCGTGCTGCTTGATGTGGCTGAACACGTCGTAGTCCTCGATCACCAGCTCCGAAAACATCTCCAGCCCCTCGCTGCTCGAGTCCACCGCTGACTCCAGCTCGACAATGCGCTCGGCCAGCTTCTCAATGCGCTGCTGCCGCGATACTGCCGGATCAACGCCGCGCAGGTCACGCACCTTGCCCTTGATAAAGTTGGTCACCGCCGTGACCCCGACCGCCGATTGGTAGTTGGTCAGGCGGTCGCGCTCGGCGGTTGTTTGCTGCAAAAACTCGGTCAGATCCTCAAACTCGGCCTGCTTCTGGTCGCGCTCCTTCAGCATATCCAGGTACGCCTCGCAGTACGTGATGTACTCCTCGATCTCGCCCAGAAACAGATCCTCGGTCTGCTCGGCCAGCCGCCGAAGCGCCAGGTGGTGCGCCTTGAGCGCGTTGCCGGCTTCAACCAGCCCCAGCGTCATCCCCGTTTCGATGTCGCCCAGGTCGATCAGCCCCGTGCCCAGCCCCTCGTACGCCTGCTGCAGGTCCTGCTGCCGCTTCGTCACCCGCATGTACAGTTTTTGCGTCCGCGTCAGGTTGTCTTCCAGCCGCGCGACCGTCTCGCGCATCTCAACAAACCGCTCGTCGCGCTTGCGCACCTTGCTGAACGTGTTCATCAGCGTGTCGCCCAGGCTGTCCAGCACGCCCGAGCCCTCGCTCTTGGGCTTCTTCACCTCGTATTCGGAGCTCCAATCTTTCGCCTCCAGAAACACCGTCACATGATGGCTGGCGCGCAGCGACGGATGCAGCAGCACGCGGCTCAGAAACCGCTCCAGTCCGTGCTTTCGTTTGCCCACAAAGTCCTCGCCGAACCGGTCGCCGGTCAGATACTCTAGCCGGTGCTTGCCCGGCAGCGGCGGAATCACGCAGGCCGGAAACTGCTGCTTCAGCTGCTCCTGCATCCACACAAAGTCCTGGAACCGCCGCCGCAACGCGTACCGCCGGATCTCGCGCGTCGCCTTGTTCGTTCGCGTTGTCGTCACCAGATATGTCACGTACGGGTTGTTGGTCCCCTCGCCCTCCTTGCGTGGCTGGTCCACCGTCACCTCTGTCTCCACATCCGGCATTGGCTCGTCTGCATGCTGCACCGTCCTGCTCGACTCGCCAACGCCAAAACTGCTGCGTCCTGCAGCTGCCAGCGCGTCGCCGCCATAAGCCACATCAAACCCCGCCTTGCCGTTGCCGCTGCTGTGTCCGTCGCTCTCGTCGGCCCCGCCGCCGCCGCGTCCGGCAACCCCGGAGGAGCCGCTGGCTTCGTGGTCGCCAGCCACCTTGGTGTCCCACACCACGTTGTCGTACTCGGAGTCCTGCATTGCGGTCGTATGCTGGCCCACTGCCAAATATTAGGTGCGTGGCTAGAAAATACGGATTGTGTCAAATGCACTGCACAAAATGCGCAAAAAGGGATAAATTGTGATAGCTGAAAGAAAATACAAAAAGGCAAGCCTTGGCGGGCCTACTCAAGCATTCTTCCATCCCACGTCACTCGCGTGCGATCACGTGCCGATTGATCAATCACGCACCTGTCTGTAAAATAATCGGGAACTTTATTTTTTTATCTCCTGCTCATGGTTTTTATTTGTGCTGCGTACGTGCTAGGAAATGAATGCAATGCGGCTGCTGGCGGTTAGGCCGGTGCGGATATCCGTTGGAAGCGCTTGGCGTTTAGAACCACCAAACACAAGCGCGACACGCTGCTATGCATCGGCAGCCCGATCCAAACCAAAGCTCCCTCCGGGGAGCGAGCTGGCCGGCAAGAGCAGTCTGACGCCGCGGATCCACGAAAAGCTCCGGATGCTGCAGCAGAAGCACGCCGATTTGACAACGCGCATGAGCGGCGACGTGTCCGATCTCGACCGCGACGAGCTGGCCCGGTTATCCAAAGAGCTCAGCGAGGCCGGACACGTAGTGACGCCATATGCGCGGCTGCTTGAGCTGTACTCGGAGCTGGTTGAGCTGCAGCAGATCATAGGCGCTGAAGACGCTGCGCTGCGCGGGCTGGCCCAGGAAGAGCGCCAGGAAGCGCTGGATAACGTGGCCGCGTGCGAGCACGAGATCATCGGCGCGCTGCTGCCCAAGGACTCGGCCGAAAGCGCCGGTGCCATTTTAGAAATTCGCGCAGGGACCGGCGGCGATGAGGCGTCGCTGTTCTGCGGCGAGCTGCTGCGCATGTACGAGCGCTTTGCGCAGCTGCGCGGGTGGAAGTTCAACCTAATGTCGATGGTCGACGAGGGCGACATGGTCAAGGAGGCGGTGGCCAAGGTGTCGGGGCGCGGTGTGTTTGGCGTGCTCATGTTTGAGTCGGGCGTGCACCGTGTGCAGCGCGTGCCTGCGACCGAGACGCAGGGGCGGATACACACCAGCACTGCGACCGTGGCGGTCTTGCCGCAGGCGACCGACGTGCACATTGAAGTCAGGGACTCTGACCTGCGCATTGACGTTTTCCGGGCCTCGGGTAAGGGCGGCCAGCACGTCAACACGACGGATTCTGCCGTGCGAGTGACACATATTCCGAGCGGAATCGTGGTCGAGAACCAGCAAGAGCGCTCGCAAATCCAGAACAAAGAGAAGGCGCTGCAGATTCTGCGGGCGCGCCTGTACGAGCGCGAGCGGCAGCGGATGGCCAACGAGCGGCGGGCATCGCGCAACCGGCTTATTGGCACCGGCGGGCGGTCGGAGAAATGTCGCACCTACAACTACGCGCAAAACCGGGTTACCGATCACCGCATAAACTACAGCATTTACGATATCGAGGGTATGATGGGCGGCTCGGCGCTGCAGCAGGTTATTGACCAGCTGCGAATCCAGCACGATCTCGACGAGCTAGCCAGCCTGGACTGATACGGTGTTTTTTCTATATTCTGGCGGCCGATCCACGAGATATTAAACACGTTCTGGATTAAACACGGCGAGCAGTAGCGGCAATTAATTCTGTGCTGATCATTTGGCCGGCTGGATGCGAAACACCTAATGTTTCTCCGGCGCAACACGGGCCATTTCCATTGTTACTGCTCTGAATGGGATTTGGGAACTCATTTGGGCCAGGAACAAGCAAATGAGCCTTCTTGTTTCCGTTATTTGTTTAGCTTTATTAGCCGTCCTTTTGAAAATGCATGGGTTTTGTTTATGGTAGTAGTGAACAAGATGGGGTTTGCAAAGTCGAGATACATGGTGTTATTTGGCATCCTGACAGCGACTGCTGCTGGCATATCCAGCGTCGACTGGCTGGATGGTGCTCAACAAGTACCCATATCGCTGGACAGGCTGGCGAGAGACAGCATGGGCACGATACAGCTCAACCGCCGCATTGCCTCAGTGCGGCCCGGCGGCCCCATACACGTTGGATTCACACTGAACGGCTGGGACCAACCAGCGGGCCAGGAGCTAGTCGCGGCCGTGTATTCGGCCAAGGACGGGTCGCTCGTGCATGTACTCGGCCAGACATCCGTGCGGTCGACAGGAGCCAGCAGGCACCAGCTTGCCGTGCATCTGCCTGTCGAGGGACTTTCGACCGATAGCTCACAATCGGTCTATCGGCTGGCGCTCATTGCACCACACACAAGCCCGGCCGGCGAGCGGTTCGGATATTCAACTGGCACCATGCTGGTTTGCATGTAGTAAATAGTCTATTTCTCCCTTTCATGGCCTCCAATTACCGGCGGATAAGAAATGTGCGGATCGATATAATTTTGTAAAAGTTTAGCTCGAATCTGCGCAAGGCCCGCTGCCAACGAGAGAAAAAACACAAGGGCGGCTTGCCTCTCATCTCCTCGGTGAATAGTCGCTTCTTTTGAGGTTGGGTCGTATTGCCTATGGATGCGCTTGACTTTTACATGTCGTTGCCAGCGATATACCGCCGGTACATTGACAAGCTGATTCTGCGCTGGTCTATCTCTCGGCTCAGCCGCGACAAGGCGCCGTTTCTCTACGTCAACCCACGAGACACGCTTTTGGCACAAGAAAAGCTCGTACTCATAACTCTTTCATAGGGTGTTTCACAGGTAAATAAACACACGACTTTAAATCTTGTTGATAGCAGAAAAAAAAGGCTAAAGCTGGAAGGGGGGCTAGTGGAACCAGAGCTTGCCGTAGCGCTTGAGCTTATAGTCCCGGTTTGCCTCCTTGAGCGTTCCGTCCTTTTCGCGGATCAGCACGAACCGGTCCTTCATGTCCTTGTCCTGGCTGATGTCGGTGAACACAAACTTCCACCGGCGGCTGGTCAGGGTATCGTCCTTTTCCAGCACCCGGTCGGTTTCTGAGCCCAGGCTGTCCAGCCGGGCTTGCTCCGACTTTGACAGCGCCTTTTGCGGCCGCGGAGCAAACTTTTCGTCCAAGCCCTCATAATCCACAGTGTAGGGCTTGCTCGCCGCCAGGCGATCAAGGATCTGCTGGTATGGCTTGCGGCCCAGCACCTCGGCGGCATCGGTTGCGTCAAACGACTGCTCCTCGGGAATCGCGTGGAACCGCGGCGCGCCGGCGCTTGCCCGCTCGGCCACCACCTTTTCAATGATCTTGGCCGACGAGTTGACGCCCAGCATGCTCTCCATGCCAGCGGTCAAGTTCTTTTGCACCACGATCTGCTTGTGCGCGACCATGTGGTGCTCGATGGCCTTGAGCTTGATGATCGCCTCGACGCGCTTGATTGAGATGGAAAACTTTTCGGCCAGCCGGCGCGGCGTGCGGTTCAGCGGGTTCGAGAGGTAGTCCTGGTACACGGCCTCCTTTGTGGCATCGCTGACCGGGGCGCGCGGCCGGAAATACGGGTTCAGCGGGAACGGGATCCTGCCGTTGCCCACATAGTTGGTTTTGCTCGGCACCATCTTCTTGTACTTTTTGCCCTCAACAATCAGCCAGCCCTCAAATCCCATCCATTTGCCCGACCGCGTCTCTCCATCGCCTCTCCGGCCCCGCGTTTTGCCCTCTGCCTCCTCGGGCTCCGTCGGCATGACCGCCTTGATTGGATCCGAGCCCAGCACCTCGTCTTGAATCACCACCTCCTCGGCCACCTCGGGATCTGCTGGCTCGGATGCTGCATCCGCGGCCGGCGGCTGCTCCTTGCCGTCTTTTGCGGCCACAGTGCGGCTGGTGCAAATGCTCCTTGCCAGAGGCGTCACTGGCAGACGCCGCCAGGCTGCGGTAGACCGAACGCAGGCAAACATTGCGTGCCACCAGGTCTATAGCTGTTTGCGTACAGTGGCTGGAATGTGTAGCTCGCGCGATTTGTTACGCTTGCACCGCGTAGTCTAAAGAATCAATCCCTGCTGTCGACCTGTTCCGAGGCACACAACCTACTCTTGCGCTATGCACACCGGATTCACGCCTCGATTGACGGCACACGCAGCGTGGCTATAAAGATAAATCTGCAATTTGCGATAACGTGAAAAACCAACAGTGAAAGAAAAATTGGACCACTATCAACCCCAGATTACCCACACGGATCAGATTAGCTGTTTCGGCTGTCATCGCTGACTGCTTGCTGTTGGGAATTTTCACTATAAGCAAAACTGTGCTTATTCTTTAACGACAACAGCAAAACTATTTCAAATACCGAAAGCAGTGATAGCTGCTTGGTAGATTGTTGCCATCACCCTTACAATTATGCCGCAATGCTGCTACAGAAATGCTAGGCCAAA
>JANBPA010000140.1:0-30449 GCA_027575275.1 Coemansia sp. RSA 2711
CTTGCAGATGAATAATAACTGTGATTACTTTTCTTTGCTGTGAAAGAAGTACAGAATGCACATTTTAAATTTGCTGGAGGTACCCATCCAATGACACGTTTAAAAATGGAATGGTTTTGTAACATATTCATCAACAAATTACATTGAGGGCATATAACAGTGTGTTAGTGATAAAAATGGTGCTTATAAACAGCCATAAGGAATGAGAACAATTTCTAGTTAGTCAGACTAATTGAATGGCACTATTCTACTGTATATATAGTCAACAAACACTATGACCATGCATTTTTAAACTTTAGTGCAAATTAGCAGACTCCATTAACCAGGCTCCTGGGCCAATAACCTAATTTCCTCAAGATTTTTCTCAAAATATTCTTACTCTATTTGACTAAAAATTGTTGATAAAATGTCTAGCAGCATCAATGCTGTTATGTTATGTACTAACTAGCTACTTGGTGTGATAAAATATGCACCAGCTAATATCATTATTGTGCTTTGGCTATGTAGCCCCTGACTGAGTTAGTCATGCCATTATCATACTCAAATTTCATAACTTTGGGAAACACACCATTGGTAAGTATAACACTGTTGTTATTTGGTGCATCTGTCAAGATAAGTTTCTTCAGAATTGGAAACACAAACTTTGGATTGCTGCTAACTGTAACTTGCACATTTCCATGTGATGGTAGCACAACCTCTTCATCATAATCAACTATAAATTTTGTAAGATTTGAAAAACATACTTGTGAGTCATCACCATCCTCTCTAAAAGCATCCCAAGCATAATTCTTGGGCAGTGATAAAAGTTCCAGATACTTAATGGAACCCACTGGAACTTTGGGTATGTAAGGCCTAGCCTGGTTTGTAAATATCATACACAGACATTTTAGTTGATTTGAAAATACTGGTGCAGCCAGCTCCAGTACAATATCTGACCCAAGATATTTTAGCTGTAACACATACCATTCAGTCAAACTGCTACACAGTGACATGTTAAATGGTGTTGTCTGACCAGTAAAGCTCAATGATGTTATGTTTGGAAACAGTTTTGCTATATCAGCAACAATCTGAGCTATATCAGCACTGTCATCTGTGCCATCTGTACTATACAGTTCCAGTACCAGTGTTAAGGAGGTAACCCTGTTCCATCCTTGTGCTGACTTCTTCATTATTGAAATAGTCTGCCTCATAAACTCATTAGGCATAGGTATGTGGGCAAGTGTAATGGCTATATTCTTAGTATATCCAGTAGCCTGTGCATCAATAGCCAACTGAACATTCTCATTGGGCATCCCTTCAGATATGCCAATAAAGCGAACACTAGAAAATACAATTGGAAGTGCTAGTTGTCTCCAGTTTTGACAAACTGCTAGCAGAGGAAGGATCTTTTTCCAGCCATCCAATCTAGAGTGTTCTAACCCAAATGATTTGTGGAAAATACCCTCAATAATATCACTAGGAAGGGAACTGATATGCATGGCTAAGAGTAATATAAAAAGCAGGTGACACAAAATAGAGAGTAAAAGTTGTCTTCTGAGGCTGCAGACAATATCCTATCAATGAATATAAATTAGCAGCTTTGAATTTCCTTTGTAGTCTTGCCTTTTGCTGGAATCCGGAGCTGCTAATTAAATTAAAACTTGTAAACATTATTTTAATAGTGGCTATAGATAGTTGAGAATCAGCCAAAGCACATAAATGCAAACCCCCAGCCCCTTCTAGTATAAACATAAACCAAGCATTACAAAACATTCCAAACAAAAATTGTATGAGTAGAAAGCAGAGTGTGACAAAGGCGGGTTAATAACCAACAGAACTATCGGCACCAATTTGCAAAATGCTGAATATGAGCAGCAGCAGCAAAACAAAGCATCAACCGGACCAACGCTCCAGCCCGTCAAAGCAATAGCTAGCAACGGCAAAAAAACCTTCGACCTGGCCAGGGATCGAACCTGGGACTTCTCGCATCGGAAACGAGCGCTCTAGACCACTGAGCTACAAGGCCGCAGCAATTTGCAGAAGAAAATATCTTGCACCAGTTTGTCAAGCCTAACGGGAATAGTTGTACCGCGCACAGGCTGCACAGCACACAGTTCTTGCTGTGAGCGTGGTTTGCGACCGGCGGATACCGAGGCATGATTGCTCGCAGTGGCAAGATGCTTCGATCCATGCCCTTCTCCGCTGGCAGCGGTGCTGGCCGGCGCCTATATTAGTTTGCAATTCATTGGAGGTATTGTTTGTTTCCTTGATAATAAAGGAAACACTATTTTTTTTAGATATTACCTGCTGGCTGGCCTAGTGACAGCAGTCGCGGTTCACGCACACTCCAAAGCATGCACCCAATATATAAAAGCATACAGCGTTTGTTTATCACAGTGGGTTGAAAGTGCTAGAATGGCGGGTGCGCTGGTCGTGGTCGGCCGGTGAATGACGTAGGCGGAGTGCTTGAGGTGCTATGGACAGAGCTTCGGTCAATAAACGACGACGCGGCGGTCGAGCGCATGCGCGGCGGCAGCGTTGGCAGCCGTCGGTAGTCGGCGGGCGCCGAGGACTGCGACGACGGCTGTTGCAGATTGTACGCCGATGACGGCGGCTGTGGAATGCTACTGAGCTTAGGGGGCGGCCATACAAAGCCGCCGACGTGTGCTTGCGTTGGGCTCTTCTTCGTTTGCGCGCGGTTGGTCGGTGGCAGTGGTGGCAGCGGCCGCAGTGGATCAGCCGACTCAAACTGCTTGAGTGACATTTGGCCCAGGTGCCGCGACATCTCGTCGTCATCGACGTAGAACGGACTGGTCAGCGGCGGCTGGCTGAAATTTTCGTCTTCGCTCAGCTCGCGCGCAATGTCCAGCAAAATGTTATCCGGCTTTTTACGTGCTGTATTCAGCGTTGGTGGCGATGTGGCAGCCGATCCTGGGCTCTTTAGTGGTGCGCCATACACGGCTCGCCGGCGACTTAGGCTGGAGAGCGATTCGGCACTGCTGAGCGGCATCTGGGCTGTATCGTCTGGCGACTTGCTCTCCCAGGTGTTTTTGACGTCAGTAAGCCTGTCGCCCGAGGGAATCACCAGGTTCAGGCCCGTCGCCGACGACGCCGTCAACGTATCCGCCAGAGACTGTTGCGGATCCAGCGTAAGCCCGTGCGTCGAATGTGGCGGCGTGGTGCCGGCACCGCTCAATGCCTCGTCAAACTCGAGTTTCAGGTCGCTGGGAATGTCCAGCCCGTCGTTGTGTCCCGGAAGATCCAGCTGCAGCGAGAACTCGGACCCAGTGTCGTCCTGTCGCCGCTGCAGCCCACCCGACCCTTGTGCGATTGAGCTAGAGGACGCATGACCTTTAAATGTGCTCATGTTGCTCAGCGATGCAACCGAGACCACAGACATGGACCGGCGCTTACCAAACGCTTCGCTTTCGCTTGCTGTGCTGGCTGCCTTGAAGCGAGGCGGATCGCCGAGCAGATCTTTGGATGGCATGCCGCGCACGCGCTGCAAGTGCTCGGTAGGCGACGTTTTTGTCGATGATATGCTCAATGAGCGGTTGCGCGACTCAACGCTGGTGTGTGACCGCTCACGGAGATCCACGGGCTCGCTGCCAAAGCTAGAGGCAAACATGGGAAGCTCGTCAATGGTGTGGGCGGGTTTGCGCCCGTTTACCCGTACGGTCAAATCGCGTGCGGACATATCCGATCCTTTGCGCTTGTTGCTCGGTGGCTGTGTGGCACTCAGGTTTAATGTCGGTGCTGGTTGCTGCTGCTGCTGCTGCTTCTGCGAGCCCTTTCGCTGCGGCGAGTCCTGCTGCAGCGTCTGCACCCGGCGCGTCGAGACCATAGTAGAGCTCTTTGTCTTCAGCTTGTATCGACCCAGCACCGTCAGCGGTGTCGATATAGTCGAGTGACTGTAGGGCGAAGACCCAGCCGAGGGACCTACGGTATCCGCCGCTACGGCGTTCGAATACGCCGAGGAAAATAGGTTGGTTGCATCGGCAGAGTCCCGTGCCCCAGGCGATCCGCGGTTTTTGCCAGACGAAAACAGATGCTTGGCGCGCGAAAACAGCTTTCGCGGTGCAGCCGACACAGCTTCGGTTTTGACCGCCGACGAGCTGCCCAGCGCGTTCTGGCCAAACAGTGACGCCAGGATACTGCGGTTGTAGCACTGTTGCACACGTCGATGCTCTGGATACGCTAGCAGCACATACTGGTACATTACAATGGCCTGCTCGACCATTCGGCAGAGCCCGGGCCAGCTGTCGGCAATCTCGCGCTCCTCAACCAGCTCCGCGTACGTGTCAAGCGCCGTCGGCGCATTAGCATCCAGCGGCAGCATCGTTGACGTCACATGGTAGTAGTCGTCATCGAAACCGATTATACGACATGCCTGGAACGGGTAGTTCGCCATGTCGCTAACGGATTTGCCATCGGTCGGCGACCCAGCGTGCTGGTAATCCCACACTACTGTCATGTCGGCATGCAGAGCGCTTGGACAGCTTTGCCGCGACTTTATGTAGTCGGCCGAATCCCAAATGCGCACCGTCCACGATTGTCCGCTCACGTCGACACGGTCCAGCTCCGGGTGGCCTATTGTCACCGTCGGTTCAATGGCAGGCTCAGCGCCCGACTTGGTCTTGCGATGCCCAAACACGCCCGAGCTGCCCGCGCTGCTGCCGTGTCGGCTTAAGCTGCCCGAAGCTGGCTCAAAACAGCGTGCAACCGCGCGCTCCCAGGCCGTGTTGAGAAATTCAAAGAATGCATCGCGTGTCTGGGCGTGATCTGCCTCAAACTCATGCAGCGACTGGGGGTACCAGTATCCGGGGTCGCCGTACGACTCATACGCGGTCTCGCTGGGATACAGAATGCGCGAAAACTCCTGGTGCAGGTGCTCGGGCAGCGCGTTGCCGACGGCCGACGAGCTAGGCGATGTTTTGACCGAGTCCAGCGACACAATCGACGACCCCGACGACTTGACGCCCAGCGCCGTGGATGTCGCAGTGCGCTTCCGGCGCGTTAGACTAGAATCAGTAGCGGACGGCTGCATGGCATCAGAAACCGCCGGAAAGCGGTGGATATAGAATGACCGCGAGCTCGGGCTAAGGCTCTTTTCCAGCAATCCGACACGCGTGACGTCCACCCAGCCCGCAAACCGCCCCCACTTTTTCCGCGCGCTAGGTCCACCCGAGGTCGTTGTTAGAAACGCGTTGGCGGCTGGCGAGTGGTCGCTGCAGGTGCAGGTACCCTGCTGGGCAGGCGATTCGGTTGACTCGTGGACCGGACACCGCACGTGCGAAGCGGTTTTGCCGGTAATGCGGATGCCGCCGTGGCCCCGGGGCGGCCAGAACCGCTCCACAATCATTAGCAAATCCGAAAAGACCAGCAAGCACATGGGCTTCTTGGGCGCGCCGGTGGCCAGATCAATCTCAGAGACGTCGATGGCACCGACAAACTCACGCGACGCGCTGATCAGGTTGGGCGGGCAGCCCTCGATGGTCGTGTGTATCCGGTGCAGCTCAGCTACGCTCTCTGCGACCTGGTTGTCAGCCAGCTGGCCAATCTCGTTGACGCGTTCAAGCGCCAGCTGGATGCGCGACACATCAGGGTCGTCATCGGGAATTACCTTGAGCAAGTCGGTCAGCAACAGCGTGTAACGTGGGATGCGCTGCACCGGCATGATCAGCAGGTCGCTAATGCCCAGCTTGCGGCACTCTTCGCGCTCGCGTGCTTTCTGCAGAAACGCCGCATAGAGCGGGTTTTTGCCCTCCAGCTCACGCGACGATGTCAGCGCGTGCTGGTAGCCGTTGATGTAGCGCTTGTAGACGTGAAAGTCGACAAAGTGGTCGCGGCACAGCGACCCTATGGTCTCCTTGGGATCCATTTCGCCCAGCTGCCACGCCTCCAGGTCGCCCAGAAACCGCTCATTCACCTCGGCCACGCGCTCAATGTTCCCAAAGATCACGTGTGCATCATATGCTGGGATCAACGAGTTGTTTGCAGACCGTGCCGCCGACCGCAGCGGAACAGCGTAGATGTCAATTAGCGCCCGCAGCTTCTCCACGTAGCTGCGTTCGGTGGCAATCAGCTCCTGCACCACGTTGTTGCGTTTGGCCTCCAGCTCCTCGCGAGTCTTTTTGCGCTTGGCCGGCTTCTGCTCGGTTTTGGGCTCGGTTTTGGCCCTTTCAGGCGTATCCTGGCCAGGCCGTGGCGAGTCGGCGGTGTTAGGCTCGCCGCGCATGCGCGCGCTGACGCGCTCAAGCGTGCGTAGGAAGCGTCGGTGGGGCGCCGTCGTGTCCGTGAGGTGTATATGGCCCTGTGCGCCGACCACGACAAAGTCTATTCGCAGCCGTCGCCGGTAGAGCTTTGGCTCCAGGTTGCGGAGCAGCGGCTTTAGGTGGTCGTCGCGGATTTCGGTCAGGCTCTCGGTGGCCACAGCCAGGTCGCGCACCGCGCGCTCGACAGCCAGAAACTCCTGGATTTCGTCCAATGACGCCGACGGTATCGCCGGCGACTCGGCGGTTGTGGACTGGAACAGGCCCTCCATAAACTCGCTGATCTCGGCTCTGCGCAGCTCAATTGACCGCTTTGTGCCGGACCGCTGCAAGCCACGCTTCTGCCGTTGCGTCTTGTCTGCAGTGCTGACCACCCGCGCCGCATTTTCCTCGGCCAGGCGCTGGTTGCGGAGCGCTGTAAGCAGGTAGCCGCAGCGCTCGTCGTCGGCCTGCTGAAAATACAGCCGCAGTGCGTGGTACAGCAGTACTTTCTGCGGCGTCGGGCTCGACAGCCGGTCCAGGTCGGTTCCGAATATTGGCTCGTCGATTACCATCGTGGGCACGTACACCACGCCAAACTTGAACGGCGTGCGCACCAGCGCCTTGTAGCACTCGTGTGACTCGCGCGTGCTAATTGAAATGCAAATGGGCCCGATGGACGACTCGTATCCAAAGAAGTTTGTGTGCGGCTTGGGAACCAACGCATTGAGCCAAAACTCGGACACGTACTGGCCGTCGTTCTCGTTTTCGTTGGGTATCTCGAACGTGCCGTGTGCCGACGACTCGGCCGAGCGCGGCGGCGGCGGCGACTGCTGGCGGTTGTCGTTCATTCTCGACCCGATGCGCAGCGACGTGCGCTTCTGCTCGTTGATGGTTGCCCGTCTGGTCAGTGACGGCAGCAGCGCGGCGCCGACAAACTGTTTGGCGGGTTCGTTAGGTTCGTTTAGGCTCGGAAACGCCTCCTGGCCCGACTTTCTCTACACAGGCCGCAGTTGTGCATTTAGCGCAGAGTGGATTTGCTGTGAGGTGCATTTGGGCTTGCAAAATGCCGGAATCTTTACCAGTCTCATGGTCAGGGAATTGGAAAAAAAGTAAACAAGAGCGGAGGCGAAAGAGGTACACGTGAACCACCCCCTTTCGCTTGTTTTGCGGCCTGCTTCCTACCTTTGGACAAAAATTCGTTGTATGCAAACAGTAACGAGGGACGGAAGGGAAAAATGGGCCGGTTCCTCGTCAATTCGTTCTCAGCCCGGCCGTCTGATTTGATCGGCCCGTGCTTTTGAGTTTTCAATGAATCACATGCAAACGGATCGTTGACGGAACGAGCGACCAGCTCAAGCGATGCACCGCCGATGCGGACAAGCTGCAAAGAAAATGAAAAAAATTTCTCCCCCTGTTCTCCCTTGTCTCTACTTCTTTCTCACTAACGTTTGCAATGAGCTCCCAATTGCCAGCAGGCGACGTCGCGCGGTTCTCGGAGATTTTCGATGTGCACGCCGACACCGTGGCCGACGGCGTCAAGTGCATGTCACCGGCCGCCTTCGCCCGGGCAACGTCGCCGCCTGTCCTCGATACAAGCGCGTTCTTTGCCGTGGCCGACACCGAAGCGCGCGGCGCGCTGACAAAGGACGACTTTATTCGGTTCCAGGCACTGCTCCGCGACTCCGACGCCGCCGCCAAGCTGACATTCCGCGCAGCCGAGCCCGAGACCGCATCGCTGCGGGCGCTGGTCAGCGCCGACCCGGCGGCACAGAACTATCTAAAGGACAGGCCGAAAATTAGCTATGCCGAGTTTGCGCAGCTGGTCGACGCCTCGCGCGCCGCGCGCATCCGCCACGCGTTTGCTAGCGCGGACCCGCAGGGCTCGGGCACGATCCACGCCGACTGCCTGCCTGCAATTGCTCGCCAGTTTGTGCCGCTTGAGCCGGCCAGTCCGGTTGCCCAGCGGCTGGCCTTGCTCAGCGAGTCACCTGACAGCCCGCGCATCGGCTATCCGACGTTCCTGGCGATCATCAGCCTGCTATCTGATCCCGGCAAGATCCGGCGAGCGGCTGATGAGGTCCTACGTCACGAAACGCCGGCTCATGTCAAAACTCCGGGTATTCTCGAGCTGGCTCAGTCTACCTTTGTCACGTCCACGCCGCTGCTTAGCCCGCTAGAGGTGAGCATTCTGTTCACGCTGGCATCGGGGCAGCGGGCTGCCGAGTCGACCACGCTGGAGAGCATCAACAAGACGGTTGATGCCTTTTATAGTGCACTGCAACCTGTCCCGCAGGCCGAGCACAAGCCCAAGCCGCGCACGGGGCTGATGGAGGTGCTGTTCCAGGCCTACAACTTTGCCGTGGGCGCGGTGGCCGGCGGAATTGGCGCTGCAGTGGTGTATCCGATTGACCTGGTCAAGACACGCATGCAGAACCAGCGCGTGGCCGTTGTCGGCGAAATGATGTACAAGAATAGCATCGACTGCTTCCGCAAGGTCATTCGCAACGAGGGCATTCTGGGTCTATACCGCGGCCTGGGTCCGCAGCTCGTCGGTGTTGCGCCCGAGAAGGCGATCAAGCTGACGGTCAACGATTTTGTCCGCTCTCGCATGACCAACAAGAAGACGGGCGAGATTGCCCTGGCCAGCGAAATGATGGCTGGTGCAATGGCTGGTGGCTCGCAGGTCGTGTTCACCAACCCGCTGGAAATTGTCAAGATCCGCCTGCAGATCCAGGGCGAGATGCTGAAGGAAGCGACTGGCGCTGCCAAGGCCATTCCACGGAGTAGTGCCATCACTATCATCAAGGAGCTCGGTCTGCTCGGTCTCTACAAGGGCGCCTCGGCCTGCCTGCTTCGCGACGTTCCCTTCTCGGCCATCTATTTTACCTGCTACTCGCATCTCAAGAAGGATGTGTTCCGCGAGGGTGAGCGCCAGCTCGGCATCCTCGACCTACTTCTGGCCGGTGCCATTGCCGGCATGCCGGCTGCCTACCTCACCACGCCCGCCGACGTGATCAAGACCCGGCTGCAGGTGGTCGCCAAGAAGGGCGAGACGGTATACACCGGCCTGGTGGATGCTACGCGAAAGATATACAAGGAGGAGGGCTTCAAGGCGTTCTTCAAGGGCGGACCGGCGCGTATTTTCAGGTCATCGCCGCAGTTTGGCGCAACCCTCATGTGCTACGAGGTCATTCACCGGATTGTGCCCTTCCCGGGCGAGTCCCACGAGCTGCCTCAGGAGCGCTCGGCCCAGCAGTCGCGCGAGCTTTCGTCCCAGGCCGCGCTGTTCCATGCGGGCAACGCTCTCCGCCTGCTTCACGATTCTGGATACAAATTTGGCGCCATGCCTAGTGCTAAATAAACTATCAATTGCTACGAATGCGTGCTAGTCCGCTGGCTGCCGCGGCGTGACGGCAACGACGGCGAGTTGCCAACCCCTGGAACCGCATGAAACGGATCGAATGCGCCCGTGACTGGCGACCCAAGTGCGCTGTCGTTTGCAGCCGCAATGGCTGCATTGCCCGACAGCTTGGCTGCCTCGTAGACCGATCTCGCTGGGTTTTCTGAAAATTCTGGCAGCTGGTTTGGCCCCTTTGACCGCTTCATCGCATTGGCAAACTGATTCATCGATTCGGCCACATCAGACGTGTGCGAGAACTTGGCCAGCAGCGGGTATGCCGCTGCGGTCTTTTCTTGGCGGTATGGCACCGTTCCGTCGGCCACGGCCAGCGTCGGGTCGCTTTCCGGCGGGCGATCGACAATATCCATGCTGAGCTCGGTCCCTGCATCGCCTGGAGCCGGGGCTCGGGCAACAAACGGGATGTCGGGATATGCCTTCCATTTCGAGATCCCCACTCCCCACGCGTGCGAGTTGGCCGCAGTGGCGCTGCTGCCAGCACTGCTGCTATTGTGCGCATCTGGGTATGCGGCGGCAGATTTGAGCAGCGGCACGTCCGAAAGCTCGCTGGCCAGGTCCTCGGTGTCTCTGAGATACGTGGCCCGCTCCCGGCGCCATTTGCGGTAGTATGCAACAAGCAGTAGCGCAAACAGCGCCGCTAGCACGAACACCATGGCACCCAAGGACCCGCCGATAATCGGCCACTTTGTGTTGGCGGGCTTTTTGTACAGTGGGTTGGGCTGGCACTCCCAGCTGCACGATGTGCCCGACTCTGTCAGCACCGCAATCTGGCCCACGTCGCAGTCTATAGGTTTTGGACAGTTGAGATAGGTGTTGTTGGCCATTATTACACCAAGTTTGTGGAAGAAGAAGAGAAAACCGAGGTAATGTGCGGGACAGCGCTTTTCTCATGTGAGCACCATTTTTAGCTTTGACAGGCGAAATCAACCGTGTGATTGTTCCTGGCGATTTTTGACGAGTGTTTGAATCGGTCTAATTACAGTGTCTATCTACAACCTGGAGAGTTTAGGTCGACTTGGGCTGGTTGTCCTTGACAATAGCGTCGGCTGCCTGCAGCACGCCTTTGGAGAACGACGAGGGGCGCGAGTCCGGGCTGTCAACGTCGACATCAATGTCACTATCGCTGTCCCAGCCGTTGTCGGCCACCCGCAGTGGCGACCCAGGCGACATCTGCTCCAAGTTGCTCTCGGCTTCGATTGCGCGGATGATCTGCGGCTTGCCGACCTGCACAATACGCGGCAGCTGCGTAGTCACCGGCGATGAGAGCTGGGTGATTCCTGGGGACTCGGGCGTATCGGGCGACAGCGCGTCGGCGTCGGGCTCCGGTGCCTTATTGCGCACGTCTGCAGTGTTGATTTCCAGGCCACTCGAGTTGACGACAACTTTTTGCGGCATCTGCGGCATATTGACAACATTGGGTGCTGCCCACTTGCGCGCTTCTTCGGATGCCGACGCGGCGTTGTACAGTCGGGTCTCGCGATACGGCGCGCCCTCAGCGGTGCTGTACAGCTTGGTCTCGCGGTTGTCCTCGGACGGCCGCTGCGAGTAGTCGGCTGAGAAGATAATCGGGATAGATGCCCGCGAGCCCTCCGTACCAGGCTCCTGGAACACCGATTCGCGCCACTTGCTGGCGCTGTACGTCGACGAGAACACACCTGGCGACTGCACCGACCCCTCCTCAAGGTTGTTGTAGCCCGACATGTACTTTCCGTCGCTGCGGTGTGACTCTACCGACCGCCGGTTCCGGCGCCGGTAATGCAGATACAGAAAGACGCCGACGCCGATGGCTATGAGCGGGATGATGGTGCCCAACACCGCTGGCAGCACTACCGACTGCGTTTTGGAGCTGCTGCTGCTGTCGTTGCTGTCGCCGGCTGCAGCCGCCGGACACATGTAATGCGCGCACTGCGCGCTGGTCTGCGGGATGTACACAGAATCCTGGCCGTCGTCGCAGGTGATGGGTGTGGGCTCGGTGACCGGGCAGCCGCCGTCGGGCACACTGGCGCTGCTGGCACCGTTACTGGCGCTGCTGCTGCTGGCAGCGCTGGCGCTGGCGGCTGCGCCCAGCAAGACGAGAACTGGAAGAAAATTCATGATGCAAAATGCCTTCAGGAAAGGGAAAAGGGTCGACTGTGAGCCGTGCATGTGTGGACAGAACGTCAAAGAGACCGTGCAGGCCGGTCTATGAAACAATAATTTGGATCGACGCCGCGTGCAAAACGGGCTCGGGTCAATCGGTTCTTTTTACTCCACAGTGTAAAGCTCGGTCAAACTTCACAAGGAGGATTGAAAACCCTCCTTAAAAAGAAGGCCGTTACTAATAATAGAATTGTCTTTGCGGCGCCCGGTCCTATTTATACCTTGCGAGCGCACGCTTCACAGATAGTTCCGTCCGGCGCTCTTTTCGTACCAAGCGCGTGCCCGGCGGGCCGGTTCGCTCGACCGACTCGACTCCCCAAAAATTTCGTTTCTTCGATCGAGCTCAATGGATCGCCATCCGAGTCTCCGTTTGGAAACCGCCTGAAGTGGTTCGCGTGTTGGTCCATGCTGATCAGCATGCAGGCCAGCAGCCATTCAACGCAGCGCAGGCGTCATCTGTGGCAACTTTTCTCTTCTCTACTTCTCTTCGCACCTCCTTTTCTGCATTCTTCGACCGGGCGTCAGGGTAAGTTCAGATTTGTTTACTTTTGCGAGCACACTGCGCGCGTGCACCTGTTCCTCGGTGTAAAAATAGCCGCAAATCAGCAGCGGCGATGGACAGGCAGCGGGCATTAAGCTGCGTGCATTGTCGTGCGCGCGATACTATTTCTCTTCTTCCTCCGCTTGCTAATCGCGTCGTCTTTTCCCCAACTAGTGTATCGAGCCATGGACAACAGAAAGAAGGCCAACGCCAACGCCTCGAGCAACCAGGGCTCGTACGAGATGCTGGAGCAGCACATGAACAACCCGAGCGCGCCGCCGCTGGCGCCGCAGCCGCACTATGCGGCGCCGAACCAGGGCAACGTGAGCCGCAGCGACCTTGACGTGCTGGAAACCACGGCCGCTGCCGAGCCCTACAACTACGACATGTACTCGGGCTACCACAGCCAGCCTGAGGCGCCCGTGGCCTACCCGCCCGACGCCGGCTCCGGGTACTTTCAAGGTAAGCACAATACTCTAAACTAGCCTGACGGCTGCGTCAGCTGCCGCGCGCCATTTAATATCGCCTCTGCTGACCATCAATTATACTGCCGATAGATCCCCATTACGGGCAGCAGCCGGGCGGCTACCACCAGGAGTATGCCGGCTCGGGCTACATGGACCCGATGCAGCACCAGTCGAAGCCGCTGCCCACGCCGCACGCCATGACGCTGCACGAGGCCTATTCGATTCCCTCGACGCCGGTGATGACTGACGACGTCGCGTCGACGGCCGGCAAGGAGGGCAAGAAGGCGCCGGTGCGGTTCGACCCGCGCATCATGCCGGACCCGGACCCCGTGGTCGCCAGTCTGTACGACATGGAGCAGGCGCCGCCCCCAGGCGCGCGGCGCTACAAGCGATTCCAGTCGCAGCGCCGCCGCAAGTTCAAGGCAGTCGAGCTGACGTCAGGCAACATTGTGCTCGACAGCCCCGTGCCGAGCGCGGTGCTGGACCGATGCAAGTTCAAGGACGCAAAGGAGTTCACGCATATACGCTACACGCCGGTGACGTCGGACCCGAACGACTTTATGAACAACAAGTACACGCTGCGGCCGTCGCTGCTGGGCCGCCAGACCGAGCTGTTCATCGTGCTGACCATGTACAACGAGGATGAGATCCTGTTCAACCGCACGTTCACGGCCGTGATGAAGAACATTGCGCACCTGTGCTCGCGCACCAACAGCCGCATGTGGGGCCCAAATGCGTGGGAGAAGGTTGTGGTGTGCATTGTGGCCGACGGCATGAACAAGATTGACAAGCGTGTGTTGGCGGTGCTGGGCGCGCTGGGCGTGTACCAGGAGGGCATCATGCAGCAGGCTGTCGACGACAAGGAGGTCACGGCGCACCTGTTCGAGTACACGGCGCAGTCAAGCCTGGACGTGAACATGAACTTTGTCGGACACGAGCAGCGCATGCCGCCGGTGCAGGTGCTGTTTTGCCTCAAGACCAAGAACGCCAAAAAGATCAACTCGCACCGCTGGTTCTTCAACGCGTTCTCGGAGATTCTGCAGCCCACCTACTGTGTGCTGATCGACGTCGGCACCAAGCCCACCGGTACGTCCATTTACCATCTGTGGAAGAGCTTTGACCACGACGAGCGCGTCGCCGGCGCCTGTGGCGAGATTGCCGCCGACCTGGGCAAGGGCTGCAAGCACGTGTTCCTCAATCCGCTGGTGGCCGCGCAGAACTTTGAGTACAAGATCTCCAACATCCTCGACAAGCCTCTTGAGTCGGTGTTTGGGTACATCTCGGTGCTGCCAGGCGCGTTCTCGGCCTACCGCTACTCGGCGCTGAAGAACACGTCCAAGGACACCGGCCCGCTGGCCGAGTACTTCAAGGGCGAGCTGATGCATACCGAGGGCGCCGACAGCAGCATCTTCCAGGCCAACATGTACCTGGCCGAGGACCGTATTCTGTGCTTTGAGCTGGTGGCCAAGCGCCGCTGCAACTACATCCTGCGCTACGTCAAGGCCGCCAAGGCCGTCACCGACGTGCCTGACAACCTGGCTGAGCTGATCTCGCAGCGCCGGCGCTGGCTCAACGGCTCGTTCTTCGCCGCCTTCTACGCCATCGTCCACTGGTACCGCATGATTGGCACCTCGCACAGCCTGTACCGCCGTTTCATGCTGACGATCGAGTTGATCTACCAGACCATCAACATGATCTTCTCGTGGTTTGCAATTGCAAACTTCTACCTGGCCTACTACTTCTTGGAGCAGAATCTCAAGACCATCTGGGATTCGCAAAAGACCGACAACCCGATCAGCAAGAACGCCGACCCGTTCCACGGCGCAGGCTACATCGTCATGGAGGTGTTCCGCGAGCTGTACATTCTGGCACTGGTAATGCAGTTTGTGCTGTCGCTGGGCAACCGGCCGCAGGGCACAAAGCCAATCTACCGGCTCTCGGTGCTGCTGTTCACTGTTATCATGATCATCATCACGTACGTGGCCATGTACGGCGTCGTGTACACAGCCGTGCACACCGACTACAAAGATGGCGTAAAGTCACTGCTGGACCAGGAAAAGTTCCGCGACATCATCATTTCAATGGCAGCGACCTACGGGCTGTACTTCCTCGCGTCGTTCCTGTACTTTGAGCCGTGGCACATGTTTACCTCGTTCCTCCAGTACATGCTATGGCTGCCGTCGTCGATCAACATCCTGATGGTGTACGCGTTCTGCAACACGCACGACGTGTCGTGGGGCACCAAGGGCGACACCGCCATTGCCACCACGCTGGGCGTGGCCAAGATCAAGATTGACGAGAATGGCGGCGGCATCGCGCACTTGCCGGTGTCCACCGACATGGACGAGATAGCCAAGGAGTACGAAGAGTGGGTCGCCGAGCTCAAGTCGCCGCGTCAGCCCGAGGAAAACGTGCGCGATGCGCAGACCAAGCGCGAGGACCAGAACAAGATCTTCCGCACTACGCTGGTTCTTGCCTGGATGAGCTCAAACATTGTGCTCGGGATGGTCATCTCGTCCTCGTGGTTCGCCGACGTCACCACCCACGGCGACGACACTGGCTCGCACAACTACTACCTCAGCTTTATCTTCTGGTCGGTTGCCGCGCTGTCGGCATTCCGTTTCCTCGGCAGTCTGTGGTACCGCATCCGCTTCCTTTTCCACGATTAATTGTTTCCTGTTCACTGCACGCTTTAGTATTCGTCAATGCGAATTATTTACGATAATATTGGCCCGTGAACACGTGAGCAATCGGCGCTGGCGCCTGAGAAAAAAAACGTCTTCCTTTGGTTCTGGATCTATTCCGAACGAACTTTCTTGCTTTTGCTAACCCTTTTTTACTCATTTCTTCCGCAGTGTATATGGCCAAAATTCCGCGCTTTGGCCTTTTTGACAGTAGACCAAGACCCAGACTGGCGCGGCCGTTAGAGCCAAGGGTCGAGCCGTTGTCGCCCAGCATTGTCAGCGAAGAAGAGGTGGTAATTTCCTCGTCGGTGGCCCGAGGGCCTAAGGAGAGTCGAAATGCGACCGAAAATGCGTACCATAGACCGCCCAACCGGCGGCCGCGAAGCATATCACCAGTGTTAGAAGGGCAGCAGCGCTGGAGCCGGCGCTCGCTTGCCGCGGTCGATGACAGCACGCAGACAGATGATAACCCATCTTCCGTATCGCCTGCGATTTCGCCCGCCGCTGCTGTTAAGAGTAGAGCTGAACCTAGCAATCCAGCCAAGCGGTCGCGCATCAACCCGCTTCCCGAGCCATTGGCGAGAAGAGCTGTGACCACAGACGGCGGATTGCGGCAGAAGAGCCAGTGGGTAGAGCTGTACGAGACGCAGCGCGAGTTGTACCTGAAGCACAAGGAGCTTGCCGACAAGGCGGCCGAGAAAATGCACCAGGCTGCACTAATGATGTCGCGGGTTGATAGCGCTGCTATGACGCGAGAGTCGTCGCCCAGCTCGGAAATGTCACCAGAGCTGGGCTGCGATCGACACGCAGGTTTGGCTAACGCACTCAGAAGCGCGGTCGACGGCGTAGGGCGTATGTCAGGCACCGATTCGTCGTCACTTCCAGATGCGCAGAGCCTCATTGCTTCGCGGCAGGGAAACCCGGATGCGCTGGGGATAAACGAGCCGTATTCGGCATCAGTGTCAAACAGAGCGTGCTTCCCGTCGCCGTCATCAACCGACGAAGTTTGTCACGGCGGGGACTTGGGGATTCTGGGGCTCGACAATCCAGCCCAGCCCTATCGGTTTGCCACACGGCTCCTGGACGCGTTCAAGCTAAAGCCCCGTGCGGCGCTGACGTGCCACTTTGAGGGCGCCGATTCGGGGCTGTCGGTGGCATACGGAATGGACGGGACAGTGCAGCTGTGGAGCCCCAGAGAAAGACGGCTGCTGCAACGGATGGGCAGCTCGGCGCTGGGTGCGGATTTTGTCGAGCATTTGACACAGGTGTTGCCATCGCTGCTGGTGGCAGTGTCAGGCGAGCGCTCAAAACCAGACTCGTTGCGCAATTCCGGGCAACTGGTGTTTCTTAACCAGGCTGCGCCCGACCACAGCGGTCATCCGCAGCTGCAAGGGGCGCAGCAGCTTGGCCTGCCCGTTGACATGGACCGGATTGCAGTTGCTGAAGGCATGCCTGGTGCTCTTGCCAGCGACCACGACCGCGGACTGCTGCTGACGGGTGGAGTGCGCGACCGCAAGGTGCTGATCTGGTCATTGCAAAAGACCGGCGACCGAGTGACGGCGGTAAAGAAGCAGCAGCTGATCAAGACGCGCCACACGTCGCGGATATCGGCACTGTGCTACGAGCCGTTCCACAACTATGTTCTGTCAGGATCAGATTCGGGTCGCGTGAATGTAAACTGCGCCGAAACTGGGCGCGAAATCACAGTAGATAGTGGCGAGAAGGTCGTGCCCAACGTGATTGGCAAGCTCGCGGTGTGTCCGACCGATTCGAATCTCGTGCTGGCCAGCATGGGCACGACCAAAGACCAGCTGCGGCTGTTTGATATACGAGAGAAGTTGTCAATTCAGCGTCCGGCGCTGGTGCTTGGACAGCAGCGGGAACGCACGCAGTCCAGATACATCCGGCCGGCGTGGCATCCAAACGGCAACCTGATCTTTTATCCGTTCCTCCGCGGATCCAGTGAGATGTCCAGCGACGGAATGGTGGCGATATGGGACGTCCGGTATCGGCGCTGTGCCGACGATGCGCCGCAGGTGTACCACCCGCACAAAGCCGGCGTGTGGTCGGTAAGCTTTGTCGAATCGCGGAATGCCGGCCAGCAGACGATGGTCACGGTTGGCAACGACCACTGCATCGGGTTTACCGAGTTTTTGGTGTAATTGCGCCTGTGTGCGCACTATGTAGTTTGTAAATATACTCTGGTGGCGGGTTACTAATTGTACATAAAAATAAGTGCGACGGCTACTGGTCGAGGCGGTCGCGTATGCTCTGAATGATAACGTTGTAGGCATCAACCGCCTCGTCGAGAACCATGTAGAAGAAACCGTGCGGCCACCGCGCATAGACTGAAGCCACGTGGTCGCGCACAAACTGGTGAAATTGCGAATCCTGTAGAGGCAGCACTGGCGGGAATGGCTGTTCCTTGGACGAGTCGACGCCAAAGGCCAGCGCGCCCAGACGCGCGCGCATTTCGGTGGTTGGTCGGTGTGCCTCGTCGTATCTGTGGGCAAGCAGGTAGCCCAGAACCGCGGCAAAGTCCCAATCCAGTAGGCAGAGCAGCTCACGCAGCGACATTGGGTCGTCCAGACCGCTGTCGCCATGAGCGCTAGACACAGTTGCGTCGTCGTCCTCATATCCAGACACAATGGTCGAGCGCAGCATCGCATGCTTGTCCTGGCTAAACACGGCAGCAGCAATCTTGTCGTTGGTCTCGGCAATGGCAAAAAGGGTCGTGTACATGACATAGGACACGGGCATGTCGCCCTTATAGGCCCGGTGCATGACTTCGCGTACGGTGCTGTAGATCTGAAACTGCATTGACTCGCTGCGCACGGGCAGCTCCGTGTGCTGCTCGTCGACAAACTGGAAGAACATGTAGTCAAATACCGGGCGGATGATACAGCGCTGGGCCACATGCTCTTCCAGACAGCGGCGGACCGCGGGCTCATCGAGGTTGGCTACCAACCGACCGGCGGTCATTGCATAGTCCATACGGGTCTGGTTGAGGTCGCACCATGAACTTCGATGCAACGCCGCACCGTCGGCTCGCGGCATTGTCAGGTTGCCATTGAGCTCTACGTTGATGTCCAAAAACGACAACAGGCTGGGCGGGTCGCGGCTGCGCGGCTGCGCAGAGGTCGGCGCTGTCGCGTTGTTGAGTACCACGGCAGCCTCGCAGATATTGGCCGCCTCGTCAAAGTCCACGGCTCGCTGCTTGCCCAGGTGGTACATGACAATGCCGTAAAAGTACAGACTTCGAAACGGCCGAAAGCTGTCGATGGCCAGACACCCGATGTCGCGCGAATATGTGATCAGAACGCGGTCTAGCGCGCCCAGCTCCAGCAGCTCGCGCAGACACGGCTGCGGAATCTGCTGCACCCGGAACTTCATTGCATATGCGTGCTCCAGCGCGTCGCCATGCTTGCGCCGCGCATTGGCGCCGATATATCCTTCGTCGCTGCCAGTTGCGTCATGGCTAACCGTGCCCTCGCTGCCTTCGTCGCTAGTGAAGGAGCCTGGCGGCAGATCAAATTTGACCCGCCGTGGCTCATTTGGCTGTGTTGACGAGTAAGTGGTTCGCCGCAGAATTGATGGGTGCTGTGAGACTGCAGGCAGCGGGGTAATGCGCTGACCCGGGAGCGGAGAACCCGAAACACATCCAGTTTTGGACAGCAGCGCCTTTATGTCGAGAAACTCGAATGCCGAGCACCGGCCCCGGCCGTGGTCCTGTGCCGGCTCTCGCATCGTCAGTCGAGTGGATGCGTTCAGATATATGTAGCAGCTATTTGTAACAGTTGAAAGGACATGAGAGAAGAGCGTGTCTGGTCCAGCGGTCCCTCTTTTCCCTGGGCTCGGTGGCTGAAAAATCTGCGTGCAGAAATGAAACGCGGGCGGAGCTTGAAAAGGAAATCACAATTGTGCGTTTACAGAAGATGTCTGACCGCAGCGGTTTGTAGATTACAAAAGCGAGAAAGAAGAGGAATATGCAATGAAACGAGCTAGCAAATGCAGAATAAATAAAGAGAAAGAGGTCAGTTGGCCAAGCTGCTTCGTAAAATTTTTTATTTGAACAGGGGAGCCGCCAGCATTCGGGACACTCCCTGAGAAACGTGTTGTTCCTGACCAAGAGCTGCACAGCGAATGCGGACTCGCCCAAACTGCAGTTGAGCAATCTTGACTGCAGGGAGGATTCCAGTGCCCAACACAACGGCGTCTCCAGATGCGAGCGGATAAACGGCTCAGGCGAGCGCACAGGAGTGGGATCGGCCTAGCTGCACGCTCGGACGGTTGTCTTCTCTGCCCCCTCCCTCAATTTTGCACAATGCGATGAGAAACGCCCTTATTCTGGTAAACAATAGAAATTCAACGCGCTGGCTGCCCTCGCAACATTGCAAGAATTGCACTGACATCGCGGCGCATGTCTGCAACCCCGTGCATTTCGCGGCGGATGCTGGCCACCTCCAGCTCCAAAAACTCCAGCCGCGAGTCCACCCGCGAGCTCTCTGTGGCTTTGGGACTCAGCGGAATGACCAGCGGCGGCGGAGGTGCCGACGCGGCGGTAAGCGCCAGCTGATCGAGCCGCATGCGTGATTCCTCCAGCTCGCGTGCCAGATTTTCGGGGCTGTCGTGGCTCATTGCACTGCTGGTATCCCCAGTCCTGCCCAATATCGCGGCCTCCAGCGGTGAAATGTCTAGCTCAGGCATCCTTGCTTTGGCAGGTCCAACCGGGCTATCAAGTCGCAGCTCGTTGGCGATTTGTGCCCGGAATTGCTCGGCGCAGCGCGATACACTCACGTGGTCAAGCAAATGAGGTGTGGTCAGACGCTCCTTGGCACGCTCGATCACGCGCAGGGTCGCCGCTGCGCTGGCGTAGAGCCACTTGGCCTCGTTCATACGTACGCGCAGGTGCTTGAGATACGTGTACAGCCGCGTATTGAGCACAAAGTCAATGCCCTTGCCGCCAGGCGCGCGATCCTCGGCAATCCACCGCCGCACCGATGCTAGCGATACTGGCCGTAGCTGACAGTCGGCCATCAGCGCCCGCAGCAGCCCGCGCTTGAGCCGATCAAACCACAGGTCGGCCAGCCACTGCGCTAGCTTGCTGATTTGTGCTACGCTTACTGCGCCGTTGCCCTCCCGAATCGGGTCCAGCACCTGCGGGCTGATGCCCTGGCCTTCCAGCGGCGCACCAAACGCGCCGTCCAAACCTCCGCGAATGCCAGCGAGGTAGCTGACAATGGTTTTGTTATAAACCTCGATTGCACGCTGCATCATCAGCATGGTCGACTCGGTTGTCGTGTACGGAACCAAGGCCATGATCAGGCCGTGCAGTTCCGCACGAATTGACACATCGGACCATGCGTGCTCCATAGCCTTTTCCAGCTCATCTTCGCCAAGGCCGTCGTCGTATTCCGGCGCTGTCGGTACCGGTCGAAAGCCGCACCGCGCTACACGTCCCAAAAATACGTCACGCCCATTGCGTTGAACAAAGCGCGTGGTTAGCTGGCTGGCCACAATTCCAGTACAATACATTCGCTTGTACGTATTCATCCGGCCAGCCATTCCGTCTATCTGCATGCGCTGAATTGGGGCGCCATCTGAGCAAACGCTAACCCGCGACGCGCTTCCAATGCCCTCGAATGCCAGATAGTGCACATCCTCGACTACGCGGTTAAGCACAGTAGTCGCGTAACTGTTGGCGCTGTGCCAGTTTGCATCGGTCTCGTAAATATTGCACTTTTGCACTGCGCGCGAAAAGCGCATGTGGAAGTGCAAATCGGCATTTTCCACATCGACAGGTTCCTGGCCGCGCCCGGTCAAAGTATTCAGCGCCTCGTATTGCAGTAGTTCGGTTTCAATGGCGTTCATCGTCGCATCATCAGCCAGCCCGGCGTTGTCGCCAGGAGGAAACGGGGTGCATAGCCGCGCAGCGACGTCGGGCTTTATTGCGCGGTAGTAGAATATGTCAAAGTGCTTCTCAACGTAGCCCTCAACAAAGTCGCGAATTAACCTGCGACACGGAGCAGTGACGTCAAAGAACTCAATGTCGATATCCCCATCCAGCCGGTTAAGATCATACGTATCCTTTGACTGATCGGGTGACAGCTCTGTATCCTGTGCGTCTGCGTCAAACGCTGCCAATGCGCTACCCATTCCCAGTATATCACTCGAGTAGGACACAGCGCCGTTAGGATTAACCGGCTGCTGGTCTGGTTCCGGCAAGGTGAAAGTGAGCGGTGGTCCGACAACAGCCGGCGCTGTCTTCTTTAGCAACGACTTTGGGCGCTGCTTTCGCCGTTCCTGCATCCGCCGAAGTCGCAGGGTCTTTGTGCTACCACGAGATGTTGCTGGCACTGCTCCAGGATTGATTTGCCCAGATACCGGCGGCTGGAATGTAATATCGGCCGTGCACGTCGCTGCTTCCTTGGTGCTACGCGCAGCCAGTCCATCAACCGTCTCCATATCTTTTGCCATAATCGGATCCGTGTCAATAGTGGCTGCGGTTGGCTCGCCGGATTCCTCAACAGTCATTCCCGGCAATTTGCTAATCTTTTCAGGTGGCGACGGACTGGACTTCATAATGGTGCTGGACCCAGAAGGCACCAAGCGGTCAGAAACCAACGAGCTGTCTTCACCCAGCGATCGACACCTAAGAATTGATAGGCAGCGGCCCAGGCTGCCTAGGCCAGTTGAGGGACGTCGCGCTGCGCCCTGTGGGTCCAGCACTGGGCAGTTGGGAAACTCGATGCTCGCCCACGCACGGATAAACTCGTCGCTGGCCACCCAGTGACTCTTGTGCGCACACAGCACGTGTTCCTGAAGCATTAGCTGCACCATTATTCGCACGTCGGCCCTCGAGCGCTGTAGAGCGCGTGCCAGCTGCTGGTAATCAACCGTCCGGCCGCTGGTCCAAAACCGCATACACAGTTGGGCCAGCTGCGCGGCCTCTTCGTCCGACCACAGCCGGCTGTCAGTGCTACTGCCGGCCAAATTGCGCGCGTTGCTGGCCAATCCAGCGAATCGGACCCGGGGCCGTTCCTGCGCGCTTGACGATACGCCTGGTGTGGCATGCGGACGCCCCAGCTCCGCCATGTCGATTGACTGGGTGCACGGTCGGCGGGACGCGAGTGCAGTAGCATCCATATTTGCTGCAGTTGTGGCTCGTGTGGAATTACGGCCGCTGGGAGCGCTGAACGATGCGCTGTGATCGACTGGCAGTCGTGCTACTGCATTCGCCTCGGACTCCAGCCGCACAATGCTTGGCGCGCGACTTCTGCCACGCTTCATGCCCTGGACCGTTGCGTAGGCTTTGTGGCTGGCCCACCGGGTCGCACTGCCGAGCTGGTCCGTGGCTGGAGCTGTGTTGTTCTGGCGCTTTGCAGTCCCAGCCGGTGTCGGCTTTGGAATATACAGCATTGGGTAGATGATGTAGCAACAACAATAATTTATGAAAGTAACAGATAGTGGAGAACGGGCGTGCGATACGCTCCGAAAAATGCAGAAATCGAAAATGCAAAAGGCGCTGATCCAGCTTAAACCAACATACGAAGCAGAAGAGAGCAGAACAGAGAGAGAAGATTTTGAAGCTCGCTTTTCGGCTTCGTGCTGCAGCTCGAAAAGCCCGTGCACGCAGAAACTTCACAATTGAGCGCGTTTTCGGACCGCAAAGAAAAAGACGCCTCCCTCTTTTCTGCGAAGACAATGGCGACTTTTGGCAAAGAAGAGAAGGCGATTTCAATCGCCGCGGGCTGCTTGGCCCAGAAGCACGCCGCTTTTTTGCGGGTGACATCCCTGGGGCTCTCAAAGCTTTCTATTGCTGAATAAGGCGCTCCAAGGGGGTAAAGGCTGGGCAGAAACCAAGAGAAAGGCACCGAAACCCTTGCGGTATCCGTAATCGAATGTGCAAAGACCTTTAGCGGAGTCAGAGTGCCAGAAACGACCGAAAAGTTTTTGGTAGTCGATCCGCAAGCATGCTGCATACGGCGGGAATTTATAGGCCAACTAATTTTTAGTGCTCGCTTCATCCCATAAACGTGATTTGTGCCAGCTGCATGGGCACTGTGGCCAGCTGGATTGTCCATGCGAATCGGCACAGCAGGTACTTTATTGCATTGGCTATCCATCTATGGCGACTTCGGCCCGAGCCGTTAGCGATCGGCGACGTCAGGTATTCAAGCATGTCCTTGAGAAGCCATACACAACGAACTGGCCAGCGGCAAGCCAGGCGGTCCAAAGCGAAGTGGTTGATCTGCTGTGCACCGCATTGAAACCGCTAGCCACATACTTTGGCGAGTCACGACGCATGGCAAAGCGCCGCAAAACAAAGAGCGGCAAACAGGAGAGCCTGAGCAGCGATGCGCTCGTTGGGAAGGAGATCCTCAAGCATGTAGTCATTGGCATCAATAGCACAACCCGGGCATTGGAAAGGCAGGCGCGCCGGAGCCAGCCATTGGCCGGGGAGGATCTGGCACTTGTGGTTGTGTGCAAGGGCGACGTCGAGCCGCAACTAGTCGCACACTTTCCCGGATTAGCACATGCAGCACGGGTGGCAAAAGTTGACGGCGAGATACAGCGCGCGATGAAGCTGCGGTTGATGGGCGTTGGTGCGGGATCAGAGAAGCAGTTGGCGGTCGCGGTGGGACAGCCGCGGGTATCAACCATTGGAATTCGGACCGGTATGCCTGCGCTAGATGCAGTTGTCGAGCGGGCTTACGCCGAGGTTGCCGCTCCCTCGGTTCCGTGGATTGGCACCGGCCAGCGGCTCATGCCGCCGCTGCATCCGATGAAAGTGCGCGAACTGCACACCACAGCGCCAGTAGCAAACAAGCGCAGTAAAAAGACAAAATAAACTCGTGTTGAATAGCAATAAAACAACAGAATTGCTGGTGGTTTACGAGCCGTCCTTCTTCGATTGCATTTCACGGATTAGTCGCTGTATCTCTTCAAACCGCTCCAGCACCATGGTCATATCGGCGCCTTCGCCACTGTGCGTGCTGTGATATAATGGCCCGGCCATGCCCGGCACGCTGACACCGTATGTGCCGCCACCGGTTGCGTACACTAGCGGCGACATGGGCATCTGGGGTTGCATTTCCGGCGAGTATGGCGAGTATATGTGTGGTATCGGCATTGGCGTTGGCGACAGGTGATGGCTGGCCGACGGCATCGGCACGGTGAACGGGTGCAGAATCGGGCTCACTAACAGGGCATTGCTGCTAGACGCCTGCGGTGCGGTTGTCAGCACTGCCGCGCGGTTATACGCGTGGTTGACGGTCGGATAGGCGAGCTGACGAAGCGCGGCCGATGCACTGCCTCGGCTGCTGTTGGCTGCACCCGATTCACGGGTCTGCGTGTCGTTTGGCTGAGCTTGCTGAATTTCTTGGAAGCTTTGCGAATCGGTATCACCTTGCGATTCGGTAAGCTGTCTGTCCGAGTCGTGCTTGGCAACTCCATTAGTTTGTGTTGGGCGCGTAGTGCTAGAGCGCGAATCGGTCACCATTGCCACCCATACCGGCACCTCGTCGAATGCCGATGGCTTGCTGTCGGCGCCGTTGGTAGTCACTGCCAGAGGGATGCTAGCCCGGGGGGTGCTGCTGCCAGAATCGCCGCGTGCAACCAGCACGATTTCGTTGAATCTTGCCTCATATGCGGCAATATCAATGTGCGCAATACATTTCGGGTGCGTGGTCGCGTTCATTGTGCGCCGCATCATCGACAGCGTGGCGGCGGCGCTGGTCTGCAGCCACTGTCGACTACTGGGCCGTAGATTCAGGTGGCGGAGGTAGCGATACAGGTTTGAGTTTAGCAGGTAGTCCACATCCTCGCCGAACGGGCTGCCGCCGCGCTTTATCCACTCCTTTACATCGTCGCGGCTCACGGGCCTAAACGGGTGATCGTGAATCATGGCCTCCAAATACGCAACCTTGATCTGGTTGAAATACGAGCGTGCAAACGCCCGCCCGACCACCTGTGCGAGCTGACCGTTTGGTAGCTCCTTGATCGCCGCCGGATCAGTGATGTCTCTATCCTCGCCATCGGCCCCGTCTTCGTTCTGGTTGCTCATAATGCGTGGCAGGTTCGTTTGGTGAAACCCGCACTGGTCGGCAATCTCGCAGTTTAGCAGTTCGAGGGTGCGTAGCAGCGCAACCTCCTTAGACTCGAGCCGTGAATGCGGTATATCCTCCCAGATAAATCCAATCAGCAAGTTGCGGACCTTCACGTCAAAATCTAGCATTGTGCTCTCGTCGACCTTTAGCGCAACCGGCATTGGCCGTGGACCATTGCTGTGTGCGCGCTGCAGGATCTCGTCGCCGTTGTTCTCCAGGAAGAATTTTAGGTGCGCGCGTGCCATTTGATCCAGGTAGAATGCGCGATCAAATGGCGATCTGTGCTCATCGCCCTCACCGCTCACCAAGCTCGAAAAGCGACCGCGAGCTTCGGAGGTCCAGCTGCTTGCATTTCTCGAATTGGCAACCGGCTCTGGCTCAACCACACTGTCCCGATACTCTTGTAGGACCACAAACTGCTCGCCCTTGATCTTCTGGTTGAAAACCTGGGTTGCAAACTCGTTGACACGGAGCCAGCTATCATCGGTCACTGGAATGCTGTCCTGTTGGACCGCATGCAGCAGTTGGATGTGGAAAAACATGTTGCAGGTGTACATCAGGCTGCCGCCAGAGTAGCGGTATATCGTCTCAATCGCCTTCATAAACGCGTCGTTGTCGTACTCAAAGTGCTCGTAGTGGTCAATCGTAATACACAGACCGCTTTTGCCAGCCTTCAGGGCCTCCACGCGCTGCTGAAAGTCGGCCGGATACTCTCTGATAAACCGAGCGACAAAGTGCCGCACTTTTTGCCGAGTCTCGCCGCTTAGGTCAGCAAACTGTGTGTCAAGCTCGCCGTCGGGCTGCCGTACCTCAATCATTTGTCGCAACGGCTCGGGCGATAGCTCGAGACCTTCCAGCATTGCAACCACTGGTATTGACGGTGTCTGAGGCTCCACATTACCGCTATCCCGGGACGCCCGGCTGGCTAGCATGTTGCTCTGTGGTACAGCAACGGTGCTGGACCTTGGCCGGCCGTCTATCTGAGAAATGCTTGCAGCCGTGACTACTGCGCCAACTCCGGACAGCGACACCGCGTCGACTGGAGCCACGGCGGACGAGAAGGTAAATGCACCCGATACTGTTGCACTAGCCGGTCCGCCAGAGCTAGAGTTGTTGGCTACAGCCGTGTGCACATCTTCCAGCTTGAGTGGGCCGTTACGAGTGCGTCTAGCACGCGACTCGCGGCTCATCGTGTTGACGGTTTGTCTGTTACGCAGTCCGCCTGTGAATACCGGCCGGCTGTTTGCCTCAGTCGTCGATACGGTATTGGTACGGATGCTAGCGCTCTTTGTGCTGCCATTTCTTTGTGGCTGCAGTGCGCTGGCAGAGCTCTGCGAGCGATTGCGAGTGTGTGTGTCGCTCTTGCTCGGAATCTTGGCGCTGGGGGATGCGGAACTAGACTCAACTCGAGGCTCCGCAGCCGTCACGGGCACCGCAGGCAGTGGTGGTATCTGGGGCTCATCCTGAGCAGCGTGGGCCCGCTCAGGCGTAGTCGGGTTGGTGTTTGACAGGGTCTGTCCCAGAGAAAAGTAGTCAGCATTGCGCATGCGCATTCCCTCCCGAAAATCAGCTACGACGTTTTGCCCGCTGGCGGTGATGACCGGGCTTTCGAGTGCGTACGCCAGATCCTTGGAAGCAGAGCGCGGGCGGCAAGAAAGCGCTGACAAGCACGTGTCCAGCCGAGACATACCCTGTGCCGACCGACTGTTGTCTGAATGCAGGTTCAACACTGGATTCGCCGGAAACTCGACCGCAGCCCACCTCATGATAAACTTTGGGCTATATGCGTCCCAACTAGACACTCCGCCAAATCGCGCGTATCCCTCCAGCATATGCTCGAGCATTTCTGTAATCTCTCTGGATGGCCGGTCGAGTTCGGTGGACAGTGCAGACAGGTCGGCTGGGCGCCCGCTCTTCCAGAAGCAGAGGCTGGCCTTGGCCAGCGCGTTGACCTCTTCAACCGTCCACCGCGACCGTCCCTGCGCAGTATCTGCGGCTGTCTTTGTCTGGCGACTCTTGCCGTGTGGCCAGACCAGCCGCAGACTTGACAAGCCCAGCCTGGTCTTGGGCCGCGGCGGGTTGTCGGTGGCCAGGTCTAGAGTATCTGGCGCTGACTTGGGAGAGGCATGCCGCGCGTCGCCGGCAGATGCTGTGCGCCGGTGCACGTTGGCCGTCTGAGACCCGGCGCCGGCCGACGCACTAATTACGGATGCAGCGCTGGGATCAATCACGGGAATGGGCGGCAATCCTGGCAACGGTGAGTCGCTTGACATGACTTTGACAATCGACGCACGGGTCGATGACGGCAGCTTTATCGACCCCGCCTTGTCGGGGGTGCTCGGTAGCCGGCCAAACAGACTCTGGATTCCGGCGGAATTACTGCTGTGAATGCTGCTTGAGGACCGGAGCTCGTCGGCCCGCCCCAGCACTGCCAGCCGCCCGTCACCGCTGGCGGGTGGTCGCGGTATGTACGACATAGCAAACAAGGAAACTCGAAGAGCACGGCCCGCGCTTAACTAGTTGACTGTAAAGTATAAAAGCAGAGAGAAATATACGTGGTGGCTGCTGGAATACAGAGGAAGGCGGAAATAACAGACACGAAGCAGAGAAAAGAAAGTTGCAGAGTCGTTGCCAACAATACGCTGCATGGTCAACGCGCTTTTGTGGAAAGGTGGATTTCACGGCCGTGCCAAAAGCGGCGCGGGACATGCGCAGCTGCAGGCCCGCCTTTTGGACGCCGCCTTTTCCAACTCCGACCTGTCCTCCTTGATGTCTCGACAACCGCAATTGGGGACCGGCCAGGCAATTCGGCCATGACAACCGCAGCTGAGCTAATGTGGCTGGCCGTGCTTTACCGACGGGAAGGTGAGCCGCAAATGTCAGCTGGATGCCGCACGTGGGGTCTGGCTCGGCCCGCTCAGTCCCCCTTCTGCCTGTTCGGCGGGCGGAGCACGCTCTGCATTGGTGGCCGGGATACAAGGGCCATGCAGTATTTATGTGCGCAGCAGCAATGCGCGCCCGTGCGGCGTGCAGGCATGCCGCCGCCAGCCTCCAGTTGTGGCCGAACCCTGGTGATCGAGATGTCCATTGTTTTATTGGAGCCATTCCGACTCGGCAATACCATATTAGTTGAAAGTGTGGGAGGGGGCACTCGGTCTGCACGCGTGCTTGCCGAAGGTTAGATGTCCGTCGACATCGTGTAGTCGTACTCGATGGTGGGCAGCACGCTGCTCATAAACTTGAGGAATATGACCAGGTACTGGTCCACGCGGATCTCCCGCCGCCCGCTCTCGACCGCCCGCTCTATAATCTTCTTCATGACGTGGGCGTGCTTACACGGGTGAATCGAGGCATGCTGCACTGCCAGGTGCGGGTGCGGATCGATAGTCACCGTCTTCTTTGCGTGATCCTCGCTGATGTCCTCGAAGATCTGCCGAGTGGTCAGCGGCTTGCCCTGCTCGTCGTATCCAAACAGCCACACGCGCGGCGTCTGGTAGTACTTGTCGTAGGTGATGCTGATGTCATAGGTGCGCGTGCGCAGGATCTTGTCTTCGTCGCCAGCGGTAGATGCGGCCGTCGTGCTGGCACCCGCAGTGTTGGCCGTGTTGGCCGTCGGATCCTTGTCCTCCACCGCATCGAATCCCTCAAGCTCGTCGTCCAGATCGGGAATGTCCTCAATGTCGCTCGGAATCTCTTCGACTGCATCGTCCGCCGCCACCTGACCCAGCGGCGTGTCCAGATCCTGATCTATGGCGCCCACGTCCACGCCCTCAACGCCCTTGGTCAGGCGCTCGATTTCCTTTGCTGAAGGCACCTGCACGTCCGCCTCGTCAATGTCGCCGATCTCTTCAATTTCGTCCTCGTCCTGCGCACTCACGCTCTTATGTCCGGCATACGCCGCCACCCATCCGTCGTCGCCGACCTGCTCCATCTCGCTGTCTATCCCAAACACCATCTGGTCCGCTCTACGCAGGCACGGCACGTTCCGGGTGATCAGGAACTGCTGGTCCGCAGGCAAGTAATCGCGCCGCTTGTTCGGATACCCCTTCTCCCTAAACGACCGACACGATCCCGCACCGAGGGTCTGGAATTAGTCCTTAATATCCTGCTGCCGTCAGAACGGAGCCTACCGCATTTCTACCTACCAGCTCCAAGTGGGGCACTTGAACACCAGGTACTCGCCAGCCGCAACAAACTACACTTGCAAATTGCATCGCGCCTCAACACCGATTAGCAGCTGGGCGCATTGGCAACCAAATTCCCCGTTGTAGCTCGGTTCCACAAGCTTACCTCCTCGGGGGTGAGCACACCAGTCTCCTTGAACTTTGAGTTCTTCAGCACCGGATTCAAGTGCTCTGCGACTTTGTGAATCAGCGAGTGAATTGACGTCATGACGCTGTATGCAAATATAAACCGACCAGCAAAAGAAAGCAAACACTAAAGCGGTGTGTAGCAAAACAAGAAAGACAAGAGGAAGGCTGCTGCCGGCGTGCGCAAGTCAGAGGCTTGGGCAGGTGGGCGGATCAGCTGGACCATTGGAAAATATCCTTTGCAGCGTCACCGCGTGCCTTGCCGAAGACAAAAGCGCGGCCAAAGCCCACTTTGCGCACAAATTGAAAACAGAACGCTGGCAGGATCGGCGCATGTGGATTGCCGACCGAATAAATGGTGGCACCTGTTTATGCAACTTTGAGATTTGTGTCGAGTCAGCCACAACTGCGCTGGCGCAAGAAGTCGGAAGGAGCTCTAAATTTCTATTTGATATTGACAAAAGAATAGCCAAATGGCGCTAAACTGGCAAACGGCTATATTTTTGGTAGTGGTGTTTTTGGGATGGCCGGCTGGATGAAATGCAGTG